>PVKA01002005.1:0-10152 GCA_004027165.1 Ctenomys sociabilis | reverse complement strand
ATCACGAATCACCAACACTGCGCAGAGGGAGGGAGGAGAAAAACACAGGACTGTGGGAAAATTCCTCTTTTTTATTTTACCTCTCTGACTATCACCCAGTCAGCACAAACTTGAATTTGGGGAGCTTAAACTACCACACTGCAATACAGCATAGCTCTGTGTATCAGATACAATTTGTGTTAAGATGCTTATACAGCACAAAGCCAAAGTCAGTGAGTTTCAGAGGAGCATCAGCAAATCAACTGGTAATCAAAAGCTCCTGCACAGATGCACCTTAAAGTGAACATGGGAAAGGAAAGCCCCTAGCTCTGGGCTGCCTCCTCCTGGGACTGGGAGCATGGCGGCCATCTGTGGCGGTTAGAAACAATGTGTTTGCCACAGGCCCTGCTCTGCGGAAAGTCCTTTTGGTCCATGTCCCTAGCACGCATAACTGACAGGGCCACCAGGGCCTCCCAGGCACGATTTCTTCTGTTTTAGGAGCTTTGCTATTGGCACAATGAGGGGGCTGGGCTGCACTTCTGGAACTGAGCAACCATAAGGCCTTTCAGCTTAAACTCACTTGAACTCTCAGGCTTTCACAGAGAGCAAATTGGTCAGGCAACATCCATGACTCATCCACATGGCTTACACCGAGAAAGGATCTACAAACTGCGATACAGGTTTCAGGATAAATCCTGAGGGGACTTGACTGATCTTATCAGATGCAAAGTTCCATTTCTTGGTATATAGGTCTTGCTTTATCTTGCTCTTAACCAGTTAGCAGAAAAGTACAAAAACGAGGTATAAAAATTAAAGCCATATTAATATGCTGAGCTGTGAAAGGCTCAAGTCAACAACTTCTGACTTTGCCAGTCCTATGGTATAGCAGTACATGCCACTACTATTACGGACTATTGGACTATATTGGATTATTTGGCTGAATTCACACACCTACAATATTTAAATGGCAATGGCATACCCATCTCTAACAAAACTGAACAAAAAAAGGGGATACAAAGGAAGGAGCATTTTGTATCTGTGTATACAAAATAGTTAGGATAGATATACAGCTAGTTTCTCTTAATTCAATGAGAAGAAAGATTTGTACTAACAGTATTTGGACAGAATATCATGTCTGCATCTTATACTATGAATAATCACTAAGAAATTAATAATATGCAATGTATTAATTATTAAAACTGTCCTATTAATTGGCTTTGAAACTGTTTCATTGCTATTTGTTTCTCAATAAAAATACATAAATAAACTCACTTGAAACTTATCTTTAAAACTTTGCTTAGCTACAGAGTCCAATGGCAGGACACCTCGGTGGGGTTACATATTAACTTTGGCAAGCACTGCTCTAAAAGGTGTGGTACTTTTCCTGTTTGGAACAAGATGCTATATAGAAGGATTTCTTAGGATAGGTGGTGGAGCTAAATTAATTAGAGGATAACACATAAAACTTAATATTTAAATTAGAAAGAATGGAAAGAACTATGTTTATATTTGTGGACCAGGAGACTAAATGGAATTGCCAAACAGAAATTGGAAAATAAAATTCAAAGACCCTATATATTGAATCAATACATAAATGAGCAAATGTGACAGCGTTTTAGAGACTCTAGTGCTTATAAAGCGAGTTTTTTTTAAAGCGAGTTTTAGATGGTGTCTAAAGAGGTATAAGGCTAATATAGGTTAAGTCAATTTAGAAAAAACTAGCATAAATACATGACAATGAGTAATTTCTATTGAAAAAGGACAAGTTAAATTTGAAAATTAGAAAAATATGAAGGACTTTTAAGAGAAGAGAAATGGTACCTCTTTCGTTTTTTATCTCTTTTGTTAATAAATATATACATTACAAAAAGTTACCAGAAACATTAGCTACAATTTCTGGCCAAAATAACACTGTTCATGATACTCAGAATACATTGGTTGAAGCTGGCCTAAAGCAGAGCGCAGTGGCTGGGTTCGACCCCTGGTGTGCCGTGTTGGCCCCACCCCTGGAGTGCACTGAGATGGGGATTGAGACTGGGTGTGGTGGCACACACCTGTAATCCCAAAGCTTGGGAGACTGAAACCAGGAGAAAAACTACAAATCTGATTTACATACTATACACCCTGTCCTAAATTCACTAAAAAGAAAAAAATACATTGTTTGATCATAAAGTATTTTTTAATTTAATTTATTTTATTTTTATTTATTTATTTTTTTTGTCAAACCAGGAACTGAACTCAGGCCCTTGTGCTTGCCAGGGAAGCGCTTATTGCATTGAGCCATCTCCCCGGCCCCACAAAGTATTTTTTTAAATAGCAGAATGCCAGGTTATCTTACAAGGGAACAAGAAAAGTGTGGAAAATATAGCTAAATAACAACAAATCTAAATATATAAAAGTATAATCCATCTATGATGATAACATAAGATTATTAACAGCACTATTTAACACAGATGAGAAGTAACACGAGAGCTGAAACAACCAATGTCCTAGCAAGACTGCAGCACGATGGACTCATTAGTAGAAAATGCCTGCCAATTTCAGGGAGTCCGAAAATGTTAAGAATGCTGAGGAAGGAATTCTGAGGTGTCTATATCAACCCCAAATTCAATTATGAAGATATAGAAATGCAAGGACTTGCCTAAAACACTAGCACATTTTATGACTCCAGATTGTCTCCCATCCAACTCTGTTTCTCTAGTAGGGCCACGATGGTGCAACAGGCTAGAGAGCATTACCAAGTGTTGGAGAAAGAGAGAAAGGACTTAAATAGTCCACAAGAATCCCAACAATGGCAGTACCAACACGAATGGGACAATGTGGAACAGGAAAGAGAAGATAGAGGACACTGAGACCCCACTGACACATTCAGGGTAAGAGAAAGTGAAATAAAATTCAGAGATAAATGAAAAGGAAGAAAGAAAACCAGATGTGATTAGTTAAAAGACATAGCTGATCAAATAACCTACAGCACCAAAATTCTATCTTAGAATAATAGAAAGGCAAAGTATCTACTATGTAAAACTTACAATAAAAAGAAAAGTTGGCATTATTACAAAAAAAAGTGAAGACCCTCAAACTTGATAATTGGATAATTGGATCTTAAGAAACTTATGAGGAAAAGAGGGTCGGGGAGATAGCTCAGTAGAATAAGTGCTTGCCTGGCAAGCACAAGTTCCTGAGTTCAATCCTTGGTACTACAAAAAAAAAAAAAAGAAACTTATAAGGAATAAATGTGAAAATATAATCTTAGTGCTAAGAAATGCATTTCAATATGCACAGCATTTTATAATGCAGAGAAGCTTAAAATAAAGAGATATGTGCAAGTGCTTTTTTAGGTTACAAATTATTAAAAATCTAAATCAATGCTGTATTCTTAGCTGCTAAACTACACATATTTTCAAATGCTTTTGGAATTGGGGTGCTATTTTCATTGTATACATTCATAAACTTTCTTTCTTGCTTCAACAACTGACATCAAACTGATGTTTTCGCGCATGCCCCTAAGATCTTGAAGAATAAACTCCTCCTAGAGGCGGGGCTGTGGGAGGAGCTCGGAGGAGCACCACCTACCCTGGCTCTGGCATCGACGAGGGCACCGTTTCTCAGGAGGCACCGGACCACTTCCACCTGGCCTGCCCGGGCTGCCATGTGCAGGGCCGTCTCCCCACGCTGTGGGAAACAAAGATCGTACGGGCATCAGTGAACCCAGTGCTCTGGACGGCACAGAACAAAGGTGTCCTTTTCATGAAATTCAGCAATATATCCAAGGATTTAAGAAATCTACAGGAAGGCATAATTATTTAGTTTGAAAAAGAAAAAACAAAAACAGTTTCTGTATCTTCTCCATCTTTATAAGAATAAAAGCATATTTTTTATTTGTTTCAGTTCATGACAAACTTAGTAAACTTACCCAATGATCCAGGATAGACTGTGGTTCAACTTCTGAACCTAGCAAAACTGACACTGGCTTTGGTGATGACATTAGCTTTCATCCTTCAAAACTAAAATCTGTCACTGATCCCATCTCAATGAGAAATTCCAATTACCAAAGATTCAAGTCAACACATCCCCAAAAATTCATTATCACCTATGCCATACATCAATTTCTTCCCAGAATTTAATTTTACTTCAAAATTGAACTATTATTTTACATCTGATTTGTTTTTATGTTGTGAAATCAAGTCAGAAATGTTCATTTAAAGAATCTGCTTTGCTTAGAAAGTGCTAATGAGCACATGCGGTGGTAGACGGTGATTTGGGGGAGCCCCTGAGACAGCGAGGTATGCGTTAACTGTGGCACCTACTGAGGTCAGTGGCCCTGAGCAGCACGCAAGTCCTTCATCATCTCCACAGAGTTCCTACCCTAAGGAAACGAAGGGATGAGGGTCCCGGACATCAGGGAACCTGCTCCCTGGGAAGCCTGTTAATGACAGCCAGGGGGATTCCATTCATTCAAATGATTTTACTGTTAGAAGGACGTACTGCAGTAAAACCATTACAGACTGACTTGGCGTAATGATTCGAGAATGCAAGACTGATTTCAACCAATAAGTTCGGCCACTGCAAATCAACCAAAGTGATTTTAAGTTTGGTTGCGGACACTGGATTTTCTGCACAAACTCCCGCGAATAACATCTTCTCCTTGGCACACTAAACCCTTAAATGTAGAAGGTTCAGGATGAACTTTAAAGTACCTCCCAGATCATCGCCCCACCACTCAGAGAACCCATCCTCTTGGAAGTTATGAGAAAATGCTGTCAAATGATTGGACTGTGGAAGCACTGGACGCTATTTCTGCTCTCATCTCCTCTTTGCTGAAGAGGGCTCTATGGCCTTATTCTTTGTTGGTCACATTTGATCTTGGTAGAGTAAATGTATCTGGAATATGTTATCTTATAAAATGATTATTGAAGTAGGGATATTTGTCTTCAGATTTTCCATATGGGGCAAGATTTTTCCTTGGATCATGGTTTCTAAGTGGTTTTCTATATCACTTAAAGATGTATCTCTAAGTGGAGAAGACTAAGAATATCAAACTACATTACTTCAAGTCTTCCTTTCTGGGTTTGATAAAATGTAGCAGTTTTGCTAATTCTGGGAGAAATAAAGGTAGGAATAAATTTGCTTATGAGCAATGAACACAAACAGTCCCAGGAGTTCCTACTGAATGGGGAATTCACATATTTATTAGCCAAGTTTTATCAATGGGGAATTTTCAAAATCTAAAAATGTTTTGAGGGCTAGTACTGATATTTCAAAAATCTTTACACTACACTTAAATTATTCTTTATTATTTTTACACTTTTGAAATTACTCCTTTAGGTGTAAATATCTAAAGTATTAAACTCTATACTCAAGGAAAAGTTGCATATACATGCACATATGGTCTCTCGACTATCCAATGGTCTTATTTAATTCTTAATAAATAACTCTGGAATGATGACCTTTATTATAAATGATGTCCTTTTTTATATTTATGTTACCATTGTTTATCCATGGCTATCATTAGAAAATGAAAGGCAGAGATTATCTTACTCATTTCCATTTCTTAACAGTTTTGTTTTCTTAATCTTAAGTTAATTAATGATTGGGAAAGATTTTTAAACATAAAGTGTGAGCTCTATCAGAAGCCCACTGCCCTGTTGTAGCCCTGAGAGAAAACGGTGACATCCGGCACTGGCCTTTCCATTGTCCTGAAAGGGCTTTTGCCTCCCTACTCCCGTGCTTGTCAATGGGTTCTTTGGATTAGGGGTAAATTGTAACCAGCAGTCCAAGTTTCAGAGAGCATTTGTGAACTTTCTGAAAAGGGAACAGGACTGAGTGACTGGTCCACTTCATACTTGCAGTGACTTTTCAGACAAAAGCAAGACTGGCCAGAGAACAGGTATGTTCATGTCCAAAGCGGGTAGTCAGCATCATGCTCCGGCCCTCTGCGGTGAAAACTGACTCTGCGGACAGCTACACAGACTTCCACTTGGCTGCATCAAGTTGGAAAGCATCAAAGCACAACAGAAGCTTTACATTCAAAAATGCGATTATTTCAGCCAACATACACAGGCTCCAAGGGTGGGGTGACGTGGGGTCAGGAAATGATCAACTCTGACACAGCGAGCGGTGAAGGTTCACACAGCTTCTTGATCACCTCGCATGGAGTTTGAGTCCAGAAGCTACACCTCCTGTTCTCAGAATAGTTCATGGGATACCCCGCTTAGAGAGAGCTCCATTCCCTCACATGTGCAATTAGCAGGTTAGCAAATAACATCACCTTAAGACTAATAAGCTATAACTAGAATCACATAAATACAGACTATAAGTTCTTTAATAATTTGATGCCTCAACTGTGGAATAAAACACTATGAAATAATAGTTAAAATCAAATAAATGTAGTTCTACAACAGATTTTGTCTGGGTTATCAGAAATTTTAGCAGTGTACAAATACTCAGAAAAGAGACAGGAGAGGAAATATAAATAAAAAGTGAAATTAGGCAATTGGAGTAGAATGAGATACCAAACATAAACAGAAATGGCCAATCCGTTTTGTAACTGTGATTCATGTTAATAATATGCACTAATGTTTACTTAGAGTTATTTCTGTTTCCTGTTTTTTAAATATCTCGGTACTGCAGTGGTCCACATTAATAAAGAAATGCTGTTGGCCAGGAGAAAATTGATGCTAGCTGGTTTAACATGACACAATGACCAAAGAAGATGAAGGAAATGTAAATGTGAAGTTAAAAAAAAAATCCTAATATAAATTAAGTAGGAGAATTCTGGGACATCCAGTATTTAATAGAAGAAGGAAAACTGTCTGGAGACCAACGTACATTTTGTGTGGTATAACTGCTTCAGCCAAGACACTTCCACTCTAGCTGACAAAACCAAATCAAAATTAAAAATCAAAGGTTAAAGGGCTGGCCAAATAGCTCAGCAGATTAAAGTGCAGGGACCATGGGTTAGGACTCCAGGGACTGCAGTGCAGACCCAGCCCCTGGGGTGCACTGAGATGGCAATTGAGACCGGGAGTGGTGGTGTGCGCCTGCAATCCCAGCTCTTGGGAGGCTGTAAACAGGAGGATCACTACGAGTCCAGTCTAGCAGTGAGACCCTGAACACCCTGTAGACCCTTCCTTAAGATACAAAAAAAAAAAATCAAAGGTTAGATGTGGAAAATGTTGGTGTGGCTGAAAGAAGGAAGAACCTGAGAGCAAGTAAAGATCTTACAGCTGACCAATCTCTGGTTCATTGTTTTTGTTATTGTTTGTTTCCTTTGAATTTTTCCTTTGAATTTTTCTCAACTTGCCATTGTGGTCTCAGAGACTGAACTCAGGACCTTTACATTCCTTCATTTTTGTATTTTATTTTGAAACAAGATCTTCTTAAATCACTAAATGGCCCAGGCTGGGCTAGGACTTGTGATCCTCTACCCTCAGCATCCCAGAGTGCAAGGATTACAGCATGTACCACCACACCTGGCTCAAGCTGCTTTAAACTTTCTGTGCAGGCCAGGCTGGTCTCAAATTCATGATCCTCCTGTCTCAACCTCCCATATGCTGGGCTTACAGATTTATTCCTCTATACACTGCTTCTGTTTCATCTTTGGTAAGATTGGTCATGGAACTGATTTGATACTTTAATGAAATTTACCTGAAGCCCTGAATTGGTTTTGCAGACAGTCATTCTTGCATGTTCAAAGAAATTTAAAAAATGTATTTGTTTTAATAAATGCATTTGAGGTGAATGTTTAACCGTCCATACTAGGAACATAAACTGTGCCACAGCAAAGCTTCTGCTCTCGTTCCTAATACATTTCTTACCCTAGTGAATTTTTGGGGGTGAAGTTCTAGCAAGTACTTCATAGTATGTTATCATGAGGGTCCTTCTCAAAGCCGGGAGGTTGGCTTCGATGACAGACACACACACCAACACACTGGCACACACCGCTCTCGGCTGCAAGGCACTCTCTCCCTGCGGTTATTCTGACCCCAGCCATACTCACAATGTTAGTGACATCTGGAGAGGCTCCGTTCTGCAGCAGAAGGAGGACAATGTTCAAGTGGCCCATGAAGGCAGCCACATGTATTGGTGTGAGGCCAGACTGCGAAACAAAGCGACAGCAGTTTTACTCCTCTGCACCCGCGAGGCTTTGGGGCTTCTTCAGATAAATAAAACTTGAGTGAAGAGGACAGAAGGTTGGTGAGAGGAAAGGGAGGAAGGAGTAAGAGAATGAATGCTTTGTGATGAGCTGAACAGTGTTCTACCTCTGTGATAGCTTGGATTGAAGCCCCATATTTCACCAGCAGTTCCATGACTTTGATGCGGTTTTTCTTGCAGGCAATGTGCAGTGGAGTAAAACCATTCTGTGCAAAAGACAATCGAGTTAGTCAAAAACATGCAGAAATGATTCTCACACAACTCCATGCTGGCACATTGCAGGCAACCATGTTACACTGTCACATCGTGTCACCACTTCTTCAAACCCTGTCAGTGTTGGGACTCGAGGGAAATGCCCTGATGTGTTCCTGGGGGAGTTGACCTTGCTTCTGTGTGTAATTCTGTGTGTTCACCAAGAAAAACAGAGAAAGCTAATACCCAGGATGATTCTTTGGAGAATAAAAACTGGAGGGACAACTGGATTTCGGAAGCTCTGAGACATTTGAGGGTACACTGATTGGTCAGATGACCTGAAGATACACTGACAAGAAGCCTGACTCTGTATGATAAAGGCCACTTCCAGAGCACAGGAACTGTCCAGCTATCTTCAAAAGCTAAGAACACGGCCACCTCTATAATAAAGATTTTAGCTTTGCTACCATTTTCTTTAGGCGGAAGTGTTTCAAATTAGGAGAAATCATCATTTATGCTGATATTCATATCCTGAAAGTATAATTTTATATGGAATATTTCATAACATATATCCTAATTAGATACAGTTTTATAAAGAAGTGAAATATTTTCTCAAATATTTTTGAGAAACACATGGAGATTTTCTGGCATAACTCCAAAGGATGGTAGAGAAATCTATAAGGTACTCTAAAAGGTCGTAAATGGGATGGATGTCCAGGAACTGAAGGAATTATGTCAATATTACGCTCCATACATGATTGTTATATGTTATGTTCGTTACTTTTTATTCAAATTATGATTTTATTGAGTTATATCTATTCTTCCAGTTAACAATTTTGCATGTCCAAATGAAGATGGATAATTAGGCAATATTTTTATATGTTAATAGTTCTCAGAAAAGCTTATAGTTTTACTTAAGCTCATGACTATTTCTCAGAGTGGAGTGATAACATAGTATGTTCCACTTCCAATATTTATAAGCTATATAACAAGCCAGAGATAAACAGACAGATGGACACATAGCACTTAAAATATCTGTAATTTTCAAATTGTGGTATTTTATATGGTTATTATCCACTATCCAATTAAAATTAATATATTGAACTCCCCATGAGAAAATTAGCATCATCACATATTTGTCTATAACCCTAAGTATATTTATGTCCCAAATAATTATTAAAATAGATTGCAATGGAGATTTTTCACATAAAAAATATTTGATTTCAGTGATACTTTCTCATATACTTATTGAAGAATTCTAACTAACATAAATCATGTAAACATACAAGAAAGGAGATTTTCTTTTTAGCTTGAGAAATAGGAAACAAGTGGCATAAATTAGTATAAAGCCCAATACTCCCAGTGATTATTGTTAGAATATAAGCGGAATAAAGAAGAATTTACTTGATATTAGACTTTAGGAGACACAGAAGCTTGCTCTGGAACTGAGCCTTACAGTTTTCACTTCCTGGCATGGTTTCTATGAAATGCTTCCCTAAGTGATAATAGAGCAGCGGTCACTTTTCTATTAGCCATGGTTGGGAAGTCAGGTCAGTAAGGAAACTCTTAAAGTGAACTCATCACAAGCTTCTAGATCCTATCCTTTCCTTTCCTTTCCTTTCCTTTCCTTTCCTTTCCTTTCCTTTCCTTTCCTTTCCTTTCCTTTCCTTTCCTTTCCTTTCCTTTCCTTTCCTTTCCTTTCCTTTCCTTTCCTTTCCTTTCCTTTCCCCTTCCCCTTCCCCTTCCCCTTCCCCTTCCCCTTCCCTTCCCCTTCCCCTTCCCTTTCCCTTTCCTTTCCTTATTGGACTCATAATGATCCTCCTGTTT
>PVKA01002004.1:0-132500 GCA_004027165.1 Ctenomys sociabilis | reverse complement strand
TAGCACAATATTAGGAAAAGACCAAAATTTATAGGTGGTAATTTTCTTAGGAGACACTTTAATTATGGACCTACGCTGTCCAACTAAGAGATTTTAATTTATCTCCCTAAGCAAGTGGAAAGCCCTTGGAAATATTTGCTCAAGTGACAAGTGAGGTATTTGCATGAACTTGTATTGGGACGGGTAAGGCAATCATGCCTGGGTGGGGAAGTACATCGTGAATGGAGGTTTGAATAAGTTCACAGACAAATAGGGTCTAGACAGAAATTGTCAAGTAAAATCAGTGAGGATTCTGTCACAGACATCCACAATACACTGGAGAGAGTACAGGTGTAGTAATGCAGTTTTAATTCTGCTAGCAGTTTCTCATGGAGATATTATGGGGTGGTGCCTGACTGTGAGGGCTTGATTATAAAACATCATTATACATCAATTCCAAGTTTTTTTTTTTTTTTGGTCTTTTTGAGACAGGGTCTCACCATGCAGTTCAGGCTGGCCTTAAGCTCACTTTGTAGCTCAGGCTGGTCTCGAACTCACAACTATCCACTTGCCTCAGCCTCCTGAGTGCTGGGATTACAGGTTTGCGCCACCATGCCCAGCTCATCAATTCCAAGTTAATAAAAGTAATATCAAGATTTGTATGGTACATTATATAGTAAAAGCACTTTCACAAACATGCATTAATATAGTTGATTCTCAGTGGAATTTTTTCAAGCTCCGGTTATGTCTAATTGAATGATGTTTTAATGGTTGGACCTTGGCCAGGCAGAGGAAGTATTTTAGTTTTAGCACTTTGTAACTGGTGGGACCCTGAGGTGAGAGCTACCTCATAGGATAAACGAGGTAGGTTAAACTTAGCAATAAGTGAACAGTGATCTGACTGCCACTTACTTCTCCCTTTCTCTCCCACCTGCAGGGAAATCCTTCACGGGAACGCAGAACTTCCACTTGGAGGTCGGCCTCATCATTGTCTCTGTGGTGTTTGCAGTATGCCTCCTAGCTTGCCTATTGGGAGTTGCTCTCCGAAAATTTAAAAGGCGTAATCAAGAGCGCCTCAATCCCAGGGATGTGGAATACGGCACCATCGAAGGACTCATCACCACCAACGTTGGGGACAGCACTTTAGCAGTGAGTCTGACTGTCTGAGTACACCAGAGATGGCTGCAGAGAATTGCTTACTTGGGAATGAAAAGCTAGAAGGGATGGACAATCCAGCCACATGGCATTGGGCGCTGGCCTCCTAAGCATGCAGGCGATGGCACTTGTGTAATCTACTTTCCATGAGAAGATCATTTTATTTTATTTTAATTTTTTTTTGACAGAACCGGGAATTGAACTCAGGCCCTTATGCATGCCAGGGAATCACTTATTTCACTGAGCCATCTCCCTCGCCCTGAGAAGATCATTTTAGACAACAAGGGGAGGGGATTTGTTTAAGTAGATTCTTGGTAGTTATTTTTCTTTTGTGGTTGAGGGAAAAGGGACAAAGAATGATTGCTTGCAGTTTTGGAAGGCTTAGGCTTGTTGGTATTCAGGTGCTCTATTTTTAGTAATAAAAGTGCTTTTCATTTGCTTGATATTAGAAATCAATTTCCCCTCTAGATTATTTCAACACCCTGTAATTTAAGACTTTAAAATTTGACATCCAAAAAAGTAGCTGTTAAATTTCCCATGCTCTAGTGCTGCCCCCTTGTGGAGTGCAGTTGTGTGGTTAAGCCAGTGCTGTCCAATAGGATGCAGTTTGTATACCACTAGGAGGTCTTCAGTTTGTAGTGGCCACCTTAAAGGAAGTGAGACACACAAGAGTGAAAATGGTGACTTGAATTTTAACTATGTAGCTCAACATACACTTTAAAAATCATTTCAACATGTAATCAATGAAAATATTAATGGTACAGTTTACATTTTTGAACTAAATTTTCAAAAATTTGTGTGTATTTTATATTTACAGTATGTTGAACTAGCCAGAGTTTACTTATTCGCATTTAAACCATTGTATATGCATTTAAAGATCATTCTTTTGCATAGTTTCTATGATTAGTCATGCCCACCCTTTTAGATTTTGTATTTAAATTTTATTTTATTTTATTTTGTGTGTGTGTGTGTGTATGTGTGTGTGTGGTACCAGGGCTCGAGCTTGGGACCTTATGGATGCCAGGCAGGTACTAGGTACTTTAAAAATTGTGGCCAAGGAAATGGCTCGGTGGAATAAACGCTTCCCTGGCAAGCGCAAGGACTGGAGTTCAGTCTGCAGTTCCACAAAAGAAACAAAAATTGTGAACCAGGATCTCATTGCCCAGGCAATCTTCTTGACTCAGCCTCTTGAGTAGCTGGGATAACAGATATATGGAACCACAGCTGAGTCAAAAATCAACATCTTACAAAACAAATATTTAATAGTTACCAGAATACATGGTAGTGCAGACCATGTGATACCAGAACTTTGGGAGGATGAGACCTGACGTTATTATGTTCAAGGCTAGATTAAGCCACTGAGTACGATTCTGACTTTAAAAAGGTCTCAGGATGTACTTCAGTAGCAAAGCTCAGGCTACTGTTTGCAATTCTCTAGGTACAGTCTCTTGTATTGTTTTATTTTATAAGGTATTAATTTTAAGGGAAGGTTAAACAATAAATAGGAAGAGAAGATCACTTATTTTTATAAATAGGTCACCATAAATTGCTTTAAAAAATTATACATTGATGTTAGGCCAAATCTGAAAAAGCAAAGAGTTGAGGATTGTTGGAGTGGCAGAAAATACGTACAGGATGGAATCAAGTCTTTGTCATAGGTCATTGAGTTGCAAAATAATCAAAGTAAGATCATTCTAGGATGATTCAGTGTTGTTTAATACCGTGCCTGTGTATCATCCAGCGCGTCTTGCGCTAAGTCTTGCTGTGCGGGCAGCGTGCAGCAGGTGCCTGAGGGCTCTGCACTTAGCTGTGTCTAACAGCTTCGCGTCCAGTGGGGGAGATGTGCCCTGGCCAGTGGCTGCCTTGGTCTTCAGGCGCTGCACCTGGACATTGGCAGGGTCCACGCTTCATGAGCCAGCAGGACAGTAGGTATTGGCCAGCGTGACTGGGCGACACCAGCCTCCACTGCCCAACCCAGCCCAGGGCCACCAGTCACAGGTACTGTTTTTATGAAAAAGGAGGAATTAATCTTATTTTAATCTTTTGGTACAGTGTTGTGCTACACAGCTCATGTGACCCTCTTCTGTCTCAGCCTCACTAGTGCTGGCATTATAGGTGTGCATCACACACCTGTGTGTCCAGGGTGCCAGGGCCTCAGGGATTGAACATGGGTCCTTCTGCTTGCCGGGCAGTTGCTTAGACCGGCAACCAATCTCCCTGGCCCAGAATTTTTATTAGCCCCTAACTGGAGCATATTTATTTATTTATTTATTTATTTATTTATTTGCTATAGGGTCTTAACTGGAGCTTGCTTATTTATTTATTTATTTATTTATTTATTTATTTATTTGCTATAGGGTCTTGCTATGCAGCTCAGACTCAGAGTGATAGAACCTGGCTCCTTGCGCTTGCCAGGCAGGTGCATAAACTGCTAAACTGTCTCCCCAGCCCAGAGGAATTAATCTTATGCAGCTTCCTTTTATTTATGTGTGCTACTGTAGAACTAAGAGAAAATAGAAGGAATTCTATTTTGAAAAGTAGAGAAACAGCATTTTTGGTTAGCGGTGTGCTCAGGAGTCTGTTCTAAGCTGTAGGGGAAGCACAGTGAGTTCACTAAGTTAGCAACAAGATGTGAAGAAGAGCCGTGGCGGAGCTGCAGCAGAGCAGGATCCTGAGATAGATGAGTCAGACCTTTGTTCTTCAGAGCTGCTAATATAACAAATTACCCCGGGTAATAATTGGGATATCTAGGATAAATCACCATTTAAATAGCTCTTAGGGTTTTGGAAGACGAAAGAGAGTGTATGCCAAAGCATTCTCCTAACCTGGCTCAGCTCGGATGGCAGGGTATCTGATATAGTAACAGTAAACACAGTTTTTAAAACAAAATGTCCTTGTGGCTTTCTACGCTTGGTTATTCAGGCGATGTGCTCCTTTACGTGGTGCAGCACACATCAGCACACACCCGTGCGAAGGCTCACACTTACTCTGTGAGAGAACGTGGGATTCACAACTTGAAGTGCATGTTTCTTAGTCTTTTGTTGACCCCTCCACCCCAACTTGTGAACTGGGTTTAGAACTATAGTTTTGCGTCATGAAAAAGCGGGACATTTAACTTCAGCAGTTTAATTTGCAGAATTACTCTTCTAAAAATGGAATGAAAGGAGAGAAATAGCATGAGAGAGAATGCTTAGATAAATAATAAATTATACATCATTTTCTTTATTTCTTCCTTTTTCTTTTCCCTCCTTTTCTTCCCTTTCTTCCTTCCTTCCTTCCTTCCTTCCTTCCTTCCTTCCTTCCTTCCTTCCTTCCTTCCTTCCTTCCTTCCTGGCTGGGTCTTGCTGTATAATTCAGGTTAGCCTGATGTTCCTGTCTCAGCCTCCTGCATTTTTTCTTTTTCTTTTTTTTCGTGGTTCTGGGCATTTAGCCAAGATTTAGGGATACTCCATCATTGGCCCCATTGCTTTTTTATTCTAGTTTTGGATAATGTCTCCTTGTTGCCTAAGTTAGCCTCAAATTTGCCAGCATGCTATTTTAGCCTCCTGAGTAGCTCTGGCTATGGGAGGGTGCTACTGTGAATGAGTTCTTTTTTAAAAAAATTAATTTAATTTTATTGGGAAACAAATAGCAATGAGACAATTTCAAAACAGATTAATAGGACAGTTTCAATAATTAATATATTGTACATTGTTATCTTCTTAGTGGTTATCCATAGTAAAAGAAGTAGACAGGATATCCTCTCCAAACACTTAGTACAAATCTTTCTACTCATTGAATTAAGTGAGAGTAGCTGTATATCTAGCCTGACTATACTGTATACACAAATATAAAACAGTCCTTCCTTTGTATCCCCTTTTTTTGTTTAGTCCTGTCAGAGATGGGTATTTCGTTGCCATCTAAATACTATAGGTGTGTGAATTTGGCAAAACACTCCAACACAGTCCAGCAGTCCACAATAGTAGTGGATTATCTGCAGAAGTTGTTGACTTGAGCCTTTCACAGCTTAGCATATTAATACGGCTTTACTTTATATACCTCATTTTTATACTTTTCTGGATTTTTAAGACCAAGATAAAGTGAGATCTATATAACAAGAAATGTAACTTTTGTATCTGATAAGGTCATTCAGGTACCCTCAGGATTTATCCTGTAACCCTGTACCACACTTTGTAGATCCTTTGCCATTGTCAGCCATGTGGTTGACTCACGGCCATTGCTTGACCAGTGTGCTCTCTGTGAAAGCCTGAGAGAATGTTTTGTCTCCATGTGACTCTCCTTACTGAGTCCTTTAATAGTTTTTAAGGTTCTAAATTTCATTTTTTGGTGGACTGAACTCAGGCCCTTGTACTTGCCAGAAAAGCACTTATTCTACTGAGCCATCTCCCCGACCCCAAGGTTCTGAATTTCTACCACCAGATATTCAGCTTTTGGTAATTTTGCCCATTGGCAGTATTAGCAGTGGTGCTCTGAGGAAATACAAGAAGATGAAATTGATGGGAGTCAGTGTATGGCCTTAGTAGCCAACAAGATGGCGAGGAAGGGGAAGCTTTGGGGCGTGTTACTGCAGCCGTGCCTGTTGTCACCGCATGCAGGGTCACTGCAGCTGTACCCCGCTGCCACTGGCCCAGCGCTTCTGTTGCCGATAATCCTCGTCTGACACCAAAAGACTTCTGCTTCGTGGCATGCACTGAGAGTAAGAAGAAACACATTTTTGAATGAGCTAACTAGGAATGTTTTGCCAAAATGTTCATTCATAGGACTCTGGTTTTACTGTTTAAACAAAAAGCTTATGAGACGTGACAAGAAGGTAGTAATTTGGTGAGCCCGTGGTTCCTCAGCAGCCTGACCGGTGACCTGCGTCCCTGGAGCCCGTCCTTCCCAGAGCACACCCACATAGGTCTGGGCAGCCTTTCTACTACAGACATCAAAGCTGTGCTTTGTCTTTCTGATTTATTTGTTCCTAATTAGGCCTTCTTAGTTGGCACAACAACCAGAGTAGATCGTTTGATAGTTCCTTAGTGAACAGAGCAGAATGTGGCAGATTTTACCTGGGCCTGAGGTTGAAGGTCTGGGCCCATCCCTTTGCTCCTGTCTCCTGGGGCTCCTGGAGCTCTCTGTTGAGTACTTGTCTTTGCTCAGCATCTTTACACATTGTATTCTAAAATGCCAGGCATGGGGAAGGACTGCCAGTCCCTCAAGCGAACATTTATGTATTAGGGGAAGAGCAGACTTCTAGCTTTCCTAAAACATAAGGCCTGTCTTTCTTCTGGTGGAGCTGTCCAGACACGTGAGCAGCCCGGGAGTCCGGGCCCACTGCCCTGCACTCCCCACGTGCACTGCAGCAGCATGCTTGTTAATAGGACTCCAGACCGCCAGTGACTGTTCAGTAATTTTCTTGTTCCCCTTGTCTTTAATGCAGGACTTACTGGATCACTCATGTACATCAGGCAGTGGCTCCGGTCTTCCTTTTCTGGTACAGAGAACCGTGGCTCGCCAGATTACGCTGCTGGAGTGTGTCGGTAACTCTTTTTTGCTTTCCTTTCTGGGTATCACGCACTGCTAACTGTGGTTGTATAGTGAACTGGAACTTGTAAGACCTGCTTTTCCTTGCCTCTCGTTTCCTTAATAAGTTCAGGAGGTGCTGCCTTAAGCAAGGTGTGTGTATATAGCTCATTAATATGCAGAAGAGGCAAGATAGCTCTGTGGTCTCAGTTCTCTGGGTTTGAATCCCTGAATTTGGGGCCAGGGGATGGCTCCGTGGAATAAGCACTTCCTTGGCAAGTGCAAGGGCCTGAGTTCAATCCCCAGTTTCGCCAAAAAAAGAAAAGAAAAAGAAAAAGAATCCCTAAATTCGTTGAATCTCCTGTCCAGTGAATCATCTTTAGTTAATGCCTAAGTAGAGCTTGCAGTTGCAGACAAACCCTTTGGTGTGCTGGGCTTGCTGGAAGTGAGTTGATGGGTCTGCTCCTGACCGTGGTATTAAGTGGCCCGAGGTAAGTACCCTGGGGGACGGAAACAGTGTTCAGTTGTCCAGGTCTTTGTGTTTGTCCAGCTCTTTGCAGTAAACAATGGTAAATACTTATTATCATCAGTTAAAATCAAGAGCTTACATAATTTTCGTGGTCTCTCATTTTTCCCATATGGGACTATTTTTAGGTTACTGTAAACATGGAGTGTGTATAGTTCATGCTCGCTTTTCAACTCTAGGTTTCCCTTTCCCTGTTTTGATTTGGCTTGCCTAGGGTTTGGGGCAGTTTTTTCCCCTCTTTAGTTTTTTGAAACAGGGTTTGGCTATGTGGTATAGCTTGGTGTTGAGTTCACTATGGAGCCAGGCTGGCCTTATACTGGCATTCCTCCTGCCTCAGTCTCCCAAGTGCTGGGATTACAGGTGTGCACCACCGCTCCTGGCGTAAAGCTGTAATTTTTATCAGTTTCATGTAGTGGGTTGGTGTTTGCCAATGGCACGGTGGTTTTTGTTAGTTTCTCCTGCTGGCTGGCTGTTGCCGTGTCTGTAGAGGTGTGGTATCAAGCTGTCCTCCTCCCCAGGCTGAGCGCTGCTTTGAGCTGGTTTCGTAGTTCTGGCCTCCCAGCTTTTTCTTCTCAGAGATGGCCAGTCCACATAAGCTTGCTCTATGACCTGCAGCTCTTCTCCAGATTTTCTTTCCGTTTTCATAGAAAGTGCAATATTTCCAGGCCAGCGGCAGGAAAAGGGATGGCGGTGTATGGAGGAAGGTGCCTGGCACCCTGGACATGGGCTGTGCACCTTGCTGCCTCTTCTGCAGGTCGGCTGCTGCACTGTGCCAACTGTCATAGGAATCTCTTCTACAGCAGACTAAGGAAAGAGAAAGGAGGGATGAAGAGCCCCAGATGTGCTCGTGACTTCTCATTCTGATTGGCATTCTGTTTGATTATGGACAGGAGGGTCTGCGTACTGGCAGGAGGGCAGCGAAGGGTTACGTGCCCGACTTCCGGCCCTCTATGTGCCATACCTGCAGCACCAGATCCCCAACTCAGCCCTCAGAGATCAAAGCCAGAATCCAAAGTGAAAGGCAGTATTGTACTTTTGTAGTTATTCATAGCGTTTTCTGAAATAGTGTAAATCAATTATTACATTTTGCTGGGTTTGCGCTGAGGACTTTAATGCAAACAGCACCATTTCAGAAGTGTGTAGTTGGTATTAATGTGATCTATTTTTTTTTGTGGAACTGGGGATTAAACTCAGGCCCTCTACTGAGCCATCTGCCTGGCCCCTTGTGGTCCAGTTTTGAACAAAAATACATGTGATGAACTGCGTGGATGGTGCATTATCACTTCAGATTCACACACGGGGAGCGGGAGCAGGGCTGTTATTTCCAGATGAAGCTGAGGAAGCCCCAGCTTTCAAGGCTGTGGGGATCTCCTCTGTGGGCGCCGTGGCCGGGCCTCTGCAGCTCTGCTTTTGTTTTGTGGGCTTCTGTCTATGGTTGAACTTGCAAAAAAATTACTTGATCACTTTAAATCACTCGGAAGCTAGTGAAAAAGATTTTACCTTGATTTTATTTATCCTGCTGTGTATCTCTTGCTTTCCTAAATAAAAAGAACAAAGGATTTATGGTAACAGTTCATGAGGGTATTTTCTCACTTTCCAAATGAAAAATGAAAGAAAGACAAAACAAAGATATACAGTGGAACTAAGGCAAGAAGAGCTTGGCGTACACACCGGTAGTGTCTTAGCAGCAGCCCTTATTTTGAGTTGCAAGTGCTGAGCAGTTGCTTTGAGGCAGTAAAATGAATCCCATACTGAACAGTGTCTGTGTGGCCTGGCAGCGGCTCAGAAGAAGCGTGTGTCCGCCCCGTGTAACACCCTTTGGAGTAGCCACTGGTGTTTGCGAGGCACACAGGTTCTCGTTGGGATGTGGGCTTGGGTGTTGCCTGTCCTGTTTCTCCACACAGCATTCTCAGTGGCTCAGTTTTCCAGCAAAGAACTACAGTCTGTCCTGTGTACGCAGGTGACGCCGCAGCTGCTTCTTACAGCCCTGTGAGCCCAGCAGCCCCTCGCCTGAGCACAAAGCCCTGCTGCCTGCCCTGCAGTTGTGTCTGCCGCGGCCTTGCTCTCCAGGCTGATGCTACCCTGTGTTGGTCCCTCCTAGTCTCAGGGATTTCCTCCTCTTTCTTCCTTCTTGGATCACCCCTATCTGTAATTGAAGAGAAGAGTGGAAGAAGGAGCACGTAGTGCCCATGCTGACGTGCTGCGAGTGGAGGCCCAGCACCAGCCAGGCCGGCTCACAGCTGGCATTCCTGTGTTTTTTAGATTTGTCTTCCAAGTGGCCTTCTTGGTGTGGCCCGTTTTGTGCCGTTGTAGGGGCTGGCTGATAACACAGATACCTAGGACTAGTGCCAGAAAGCAGAGCTGTCCTGGGATTATGTGTTTAGGGCTTTGAAAATCCTCTTTAGAAAGCACCTCATGCTGTGCTGTTCAGCCCCAGGGTGTGCTGAGATGGTGACTGAAACTCATCGTGGTGGCCTGGGCCTGTAATCCCAGCGCTTGGGAGGCTGAAAACAGGAAAAGCACTATGAGTCCCATTTACGTAGTGAGACCCCATAGACCCTGTGCTAAGTACATTAAAATGAAAAGAAAGATGTCCTCTGCCAAGAAATCCTATAGGGCTGGAGGTGGTGTGCTGCATGTCCTCCTGTAGCACAGCATTGTGTGTTTGGCTGCTTTTATTTTTAAACCCCAGAACACATATCTCAGACATCTTTTTTTTTTTTTTTTTTTTTTAAGCCATGTAAGTTCAGACCTGCAGGCCCAGAAAATGCCTGTTGCTGCTGGAGAGGGGAAGACAGCAGGGAGCTTTTGCCTCAGCAAGATGCGCTTCTTTTGGCTTTCAGCACAGCACTGACATTCAATCAAGCGTGCCATGTCCTCGGCTTTACTAGTTTCATGTGTTTTAAAAACCGTAGGAATTTGATACCTTTCCATAGAGGAACTGAAATGTCAGCTCAGTGATCAGCCGCTAACTGTACAGTGCAAAGACGGAAGATAGTTTGTTATCAGTATGTGGTGGCTGGCTGTATGGGCTTCTGTGTGATTTTTCATTTCAATGTCTTCCCAGGCAAAAGGCTGTGGTACTTATATCCCTTAAGTGAGTTTCTCCGGCAGGCAATGGACAGGCTTGTGAGCTACAGTCACGAGGCTCCTTGGGTTACTCTCAGGAGCCGCTCAGCCCAGCTCCCTCTCGTCTGTGCACCTACTGGAGTCACTTCTGCTTTGTTTTCCACAGGGAAAGGCAGGTATGGCGAGGTGTGGAGGGGCAGCTGGCAAGGGGAAAACGTCGCTGTGAAGATCTTCTCTTCCCGGGATGAGAAGTCATGGTTCAGGGAGACAGAGTTGTACAACACTGTGATGCTGAGGCACGAAAACATCTTGGGTGAGTATGGGGCGAGCCCCGCACTGGTTTATCTCGGTGGAGAGAGCTGCCTTCCCTTGCCCTCTCTGGCTTGCTGCGTGTGAATTTGAAAGTCTCCCCTGAAAGCCGTGCAGGGATCCTCAGAATTCATATGCAGCTTAGTTTTCTTTTAACGTCAACTTCTTATTTAAATCTGCAAACAAGTTAAGTTGTAATATTCTCTGGATGAGGAAAAGGAAATCCGTTATTGCTCATTCTTATTCCTACATCTGCAGATCGTTACTTAAACAACAAAAATTTGCCCTGTATTGTTCACTTCAAGGCTTCATGGGTTGTTCTACTTACCCCACCCTTTTTGAATATTTATTACTTGAATCAAACCAAGAAAGATCTTTGGACTCTTTCCTAGAGATTCACAGCTCCTAGGGACATCATAATTAAATGCACATTCCCTGAAACTCGGCATCAGTTTTAAAAGACCAGATTTACAGAGGGATTCAGCATACATTTTAATTTGGAAACTAAACCTTAGCAACATTTGTTAAAGTGCCCACCAAAATCTTGCTGTGGTAGTGTAAAGGGTGAACGTATTCCTTGGGCCTGTTGACTTCTGCAGTTTCGAAAAATTTCTGTAAACGAGCTTATTTCAGTGCATGTACGGCTGGTGCTACTGGAGTGCTTCTTTTATACATGGTTTGTACTATGTAGGGCCAGTTTGGCCACTTTATGATTACTGAACTATGTCTGGCATGTAGGAGACCCTTGCCAAAGTTTATTTTGCTACTATCAATTTAGTATTTTAGTCTTGAGTTAAGTCATCACTAAATGATGGTTTGATGCTCCCAAAGCTTCAGTGATGTGCTATTAATGTTTCCTAATTGTTTGAATTTTGGCTGATATCTTCTCTTTTTCCCTTCTCCTGCCCTAGACATTACCTGTCCCTTTCCCCTGTGCAACACTATCCACTTGCCATTTCTGGTCCCCCGCTCCACACAGAAATGTCTTGCTTTGGAGAGCAAGGTAATTCTGCTCCCAAACTGAGTGTGACCTAGATGCCTCTCACTCAAGACTCCCTCCCCTTTGGGGCTCCAGGGAGTCTCTTAAGCTCCACCCACACATATGTCCACGTTCAGCCACCACCAATACTTTCCTAACTTTGGAAATGCCACGGACACGTAGGTTTTCTTGTCGTTCTCCATCGTTCCCTATTTCTTCTCCATCCTCCACTTCCAAAACTGTCTCACGCTTTTAAAAGCCACTACCTGGCTGCTTATTCATTGAATTTTATGAGTCCAATGAAGAAAACCATCTAAGGAAAATCGCAAAATTATCAAGTTGTTATGTTCATTATTGAATTGTGGGATATTTTATTTTATTTTATTTTATTATTATTATTTTTTTTTTGCGGTACCAGGGATTGAACTCAGGACCTTGCACTTGCCAAGCAGGTGCTTAGGCCACTAAGCTATATCCCTGGCCCGAATTGTGGGATATTTTAAAATACACTAATGGTCAGGTATTCTTGAATACTTTTCCTGTGTTTTAGGTATCATAGTAACTATTTTACATGCTGTAAACCTGTTTAATTCTCAGTTATCCTTTGAAATATGTCAGTGCTAGGCTTATCTCATAAAAGAAATGCAAGATGGACATTTTTTGACTTGGGCAAGATCACCCAGGGGGGAGTGGTGGGGCCAGTATGCAGCGCATCAGCGGCCCATCGGCTATGCTGTGTGGCGGCTTCGTGCCTCAGCTGTCCCAGTACCTGGTTCCTGGACCGCGTACCTGGAGTTTTAGCCTCTAGGCATCTATTCATCCTCTACTGACAACAGAGATCAAAGCAGAGTTTTCCCATCCAAGTGCTCCAGCGTTCGAGGAGCAAATCATAGTTCACACTTGAGACATAAACAGCTGAAAAAAAATCTTGCTTTGCTAGAAGTTATTTTTCCTGATGGTTCAGAATATAATTAACACTACAGAAATCTTTAAGAGCTAGAGGGCAAAGAGGAAGGTGAGGCAATAAAAATGCTTTTTATTTAATCAAAGGGCCATCTCCCTTGGGAAGAAAGCAACAGAGGCCACACAGTATGACATACAAGAGAAACTTAATTTCTTTTGAGTGGGGCTTTATTTCTTCATAATGTTCAGAGTTTCCTCAGATGTAAAGTGTTCGCTTTCTTTCCAGATCCTTTCAGTTGTCTCTTCTAGACCGGACACTGTAGTCCTCAATACTGGGCTCCTCCCACCTTCTGCAGATACATACGACAATAGCGTTACACATCGTATCATTTTTCATTTTTATGTGTGTTTTTAGCCTAAAAAGTCTGTCGCTACAGTTTTTCTATGTGATGGACAAAGAGCATCATAAATGCTAAATATATTCAATCCGTTGCTTTATTTGATGAGTCAGTTCATGAATTTTTAGATTTCATCCATCCCACTATTTTATATCTGGGAGAGCCTACGTGAATTCCCCCCAGCCCCAAATTGTAGGCAGGGTCAGGACTGGAACGCAGGTGTCCAGGTTCCAGCTCTTTGCCGGCAGCATCGGGGTGGGGTGGGAGGCCAAATGGTCTGCACTGTGGATATCAGTGTGGCGAAGAGTTCGCGCCGTTGTTAGGGCTGAGCACAAAGCTATGGGTCCTATCTGAACCTTAATACAGTGTAAAGAAATTTAAAAGATTACTACAATAGAGAGTGGTACAGCACTTTATATTAATTAATAGTGTCCTTCTAAGGAATGAATTCTGTTATTTTCTCTGTTGCTTCTATAAACCTCCCTCATAGCAGTTGGTTAACACCCTTATTTTTAGTCACAGATGATTTCTGTAGTGGAACTGTTTAGGATCCGGAAAGGTACAGTGTGGACTTAATGTCTGTTAATTCTGTTCCTGCTCTCTCTAGGTTTCATTGCCTCAGACATGACCTCGAGACACTCCAGCACCCAGTTGTGGTTAATTACACATTACCATGAGATGGGGTCATTGTATGACTACCTTCAGCTCACGACTCTGGACACAGTCAGCTGCCTTCGAATAGTGCTGTCCATTGCAAGCGGTCTTGCACATTTGCACATAGAGATATTTGGGACCCAAGGGAAGCCAGCCATTGCCCATCGAGATTTAAAGAGCAAAAATATCCTAGTGAAGAAGAATGGACAGTGTTGCATAGCAGATTTGGGTAAATTTTTAAAATTTAAAATCACTACTCTTAACTCTTGTCATTTATCAAACAGGAATGTACTTCTTTTGTCTCTTAAACTACTACGAAAAACTTCAAACATACAGTGCTGAAAGAATATAGTAGTTAACACCTACCTATATATTCCCAGTAACATTTCACCGCTTTATCAGGTATCTAGCCATCCATCAGCTCATGTTAATGTTTGATATATTTGGTAAGTTGTAAACAAAAGAACCTTTTCTTCTAGTGACTTCAACACCCACATTAGTGTGTCATTAACTAAACTACCTCATTTGTTTGTTACTTTCAAGTGAAACTTACAGATGATAAAATATGTAAATTTAGGCACGTTGTTAGAGTTTGACAACTGCTCTAAGTTTCAAGTCATGATTGAGACTTGCCCATTATTCTTTAAAGCCACCACAGGCTCATCCAGGTGGTTGGTCCCTGCCCCACTATCAGAGACAGTAATGTAATGTAATGAAATGTAATGTAACAGTATAGTAATGCAACAATACTGTTACATTTTGACTTCACATGAAGTAGGGCACAAGTACATGTTCCATGTAATGGTTTCACCTGTAAGAACAGGCTTCTAAAATTATTTTCTATAGCCAAGTCAGATTAATCAATTTGAGAAAGAGGAAAGCAGCTCTCAAACTGGTTACCTCTTTGCTTGCTGAAATATCTCAGTCATAGGATGTCAGATTAAATTTCGTTGTAGCTTTACATTATAAATAAAATTATTTTTAGGTATAGTGCCTCATGTAAAACCATGTTCACCCTAGACTCCAAAATATTGGCTGAATAATGATGCTAATAAGAACTAAATTATGAATGTTAGTCACTCATTTCAGCAGAGTGGTAAGAGCTCTCATTCGCTGTGATTGAAAATGCCTGTGATGCCAGCACACAAGGCGATAGAGGCTCTCAGTTTAGAGCTTCGCCGGGACAGCTTGGTGACTTATCCAGACCCTGTCTCATTAAAAAATAAAATGGGGCTGGAGATGTAGCCCAGTGTGAAGAGAGCCCTGAGTTCAACCCCCAGTAGTACAAAAATAAAAATAAAAGGCTTGCATTTATATAATTATTATTAGGCTGATAAAGGTTTAGGCAAAATTAACTTTTATTATATAAAGAATTATTTTTGTTTTTAAACATGGAATTTGATATGCTGGACGATTTGCTTCCTTGGAATACCTGGAGCGTCTTAGAGTTCATGCTGAGAAATTATTTTACGGTGTTTCCTAGGTGTAAGACTATAACTCTAAAGCCTTTTACAGGCAACTTAATTGCATTATATGCTTTCCTGGCTTCTGTCATGGCTTTTAGAGCCATGGTGACTTGTGCTTGAATTCTGACTTGTGCTATTATTTATGCTGTACTTCTGTACAAGTCAGTTTATCCAGCCAAAGTGCTGAGACCATTGATGTGCAGAGCAGGAGTCAGAGCCCTCTCCATGAGGGATTCCAGCATTCGATGCTTTGCACTGAACTTCTGCATTGCTGGAAACTTGTATAATTATGTGTTTATGTATTACTCATCTTAACTGAAAAACAATTAGGCCTAGCCGGGCATGGTGGCGCATGCCTGTAATCCCAGCACTAGGGAGGCTGAGGCAGGAGGATTGTTGTGAGTTCGAGACCAGCCTGAGCTACAAAGTGAGCTTAAGGCCAGCCTGAACTGCACAGTGAGACCCTGTCTCAAAAAAAAAAAAAAAAAAAAAAAAAACAATTAGGCCTGTCCCACAGGACTGAGATAGGGCTCAGAAGCCATTGTAAACCAGGTGAGTAAGAAGGGTTTTAAGCAGTAGCTGTTGTTAGGTTCTTACGGTCTGGGGAGAACAAGCAGAGTGAGGCAGCTCTTGGCCTTGGTTATTGGGCACAGTGGGGGTGAGGTTCCACTACTGAGTTCTGTAGCCTTCTGCGGAGAGATAGTGGTGGAAAAAATCTGTGCTAAGGAGTCATTTTTTCAAGTGATTAATAAGGTACTGTAGAAAATAGCTTATATAAGCCCATAACCTGTATATAATTTTTATATTATGCCCAGAACTTAAGGATTACTTATTAGAAATAGTGTTTTATTGGTAGTGCAGCCTAAAGATCATTTTTCCATTTTTTGGGGAACTTTTTATTATGTAAAATTCAAGCTGGTCATGGTGATGCATCTCTCGAACCTCAGCACTGGGGACACCGAGATAAGAGGATTGCCCTGGGTTTGAGGTGGCCCTGGGCTACAGAGTGATTTCATCCTGAACTGTATACGGAGGCCCTGTCTCAACAAAATAAAAACAAAGCAATGAACAATTCAAGCATACAAAAGGATTGAGAGTGTTATAACCACTTTTAATTCTCAACACTTAGGCCCCAAATATGATAAAAGTTTTTCTGTGTTGGGCTGGCCAGATAGCTCAGCAGAATAAAGTGCCTGTGTAGGTAGGCACAGGGCCTGGGGTTTGATCACTGCTGCTGTGCCAGCCCGCCCCCTGGGGCTCGCTGAGACAGTGATTGAGACTAGGCGTGGTGGCGCATGCCTTGTAATCCAAGTACTGAAAACAGGAAGATCACTGTGAGTCTAATCTGTGTAGTGAGACCTGGAGACCCTGTACTAAATACATTAAAGAAAAAAGTTTTGCCATGTGACTCTGGTTCTAGAAATAGTGGACGGCATAGATCATTGGGAAATTTTCACAGTGGTCATAGAATCTTGGAGTTGATAACAAAGACTGGGAAAAGAGGAGTTAGTCTGCTTTAGTTGAAATCAGTTGCCAGTTTCTGCTAATTATTAGGGTGAGATAACAGGTGCAGTCTTTCAGCCTTCTATGGAATCATCATGCCATGAATCAAAGCCATGGGGTGGGGGGAAAAGCTTTCTCCACAGATAGTTGGAGGCAGTGTCCTTCACTTTGGTACTTTTAATTATATTGACTGTTACAGTAGTCAGTCTCAGTCGTTCTGTATACGTACCAGTAAGTAATTCCATCTTCAGATAAACCATGCATGAGTCTGTGTATCTCCACTGGCTGGTGAGGGACACCAGGTCTCTAGTTGACTGAGGAATTCTGAAATGAGCTGTGGCTTAACTTTCAGAGCCACTAATGTGAGAGAGGTGCTTTGGTTGAGATCCAGGGCAGTGCTGTCTGTTCCTAGAATGGCCTGTGGGCTTGCCCAGCCCCGTTGCCCGGACGAGCAGCTCTCTGTGAAGTTTGCAGCATGCCCACCACAGCCTGCTATTTATGTGATGATAAATTACCTCAAAGTCCACGTCTCACGCTGTTGGAAATTTATGTTTGGAGACTAGTGGGAACAGTGTTGCTCAGGAGCTTAATTTGCTTTGTGTTAAGCTCCTCTGAGGTTCACATTTAGCATGCGAGCCTGTTTTTCTGTGGACCTCTTGTGCTGTGTTGGTGCATTGCTCTGCCATTTGCCCCCAACTTTTTGTCTCTTAGAAGTTTGTATGTTGATGTGATTGCTTCATACCATTTCTGGTATCCTTTTCTTTTTTTAAAAATAATTTTATTGAGCAAAAAATAGTAATGAGAGAGTTTCAAAACAATAGTGGGACAGTTTCAATAATAAATACATTGCATATTGCTGTCTTAGTGGTGACATCCTTTTCCTCCTCTCCGAAAATTACACCACGTGTATTCCAGGGATTTAATGTAACACAGCAGTCCCTGTGCACAGCACCAGAGGGAGCTTTTGAATGGAGTAGCCTTCTG
This sequence comes from Ctenomys sociabilis, assembly GCA_004027165.1. Lineage (NCBI taxonomy): Eukaryota > Metazoa > Chordata > Mammalia > Rodentia > Ctenomyidae > Ctenomys > Ctenomys sociabilis. The sequence continues at coordinate 115,070 of PVKA01002004.1, read as the reverse complement.
TGAGAAAGGATGTGAGCTAACTGCACTGTTCTCTTCTTCCTTTTAGGCCTGGCAGTCATGCATTCGCAGAGCACTAATCAGCTTGATGTGGGGAATAACCCCCGTGTGGGCACAAAGCGCTACATGGCCCCCGAAGTTCTAGATGAAACCATCCAGGTGGATTGTTTCGATTCTTACAAGAGGGTCGATATTTGGGCCTTTGGACTTGTTTTGTGGGAAGTAGCCAGGCGGATGGTGAGCAACGGTAGGTACCTGATGTGGTGCTGTCTTTGTGCACATTCTCTTAATACTGCTCTTACAGAAAGGACAAAGGGGATATAGAAGGCCATGATGTTTCTTGAACCCTACTCATCAAACTGCAGGCATTTATATTTGACTCATGGTGAGCAGTGTAGTGTAGTATAATGGCATTATATTTGCAATACAAGAGGAAAACTAGTTTTTCAAAACTATTCCTGGGAAAGATTAATTATTCTTTGGTTTTAGTTTGGATTGGTCCATAGTTTTCTCCTTCTGTCTCCTGTTTTGCCTGCTTCTCACCTTCCTTTCCTCTTGGATGTTCTTACAAGGTAGATTTACCTAGAGAAGAACGTTCAAGCAAGCCTTGGGGAGTTTTGCTTCTTCACATAACTTCACTTCTTATGACTGAATGTTGGTTTCAGTTACCTTACTCAGGAGCAGACTGTGCCTTCTGATGTGTGAAGTATTTGCTCTAGGAGCTTTACTTACGTGGTTTATGTTGATGTTTATAAGTAATTTTATGAAATGATGCTGCCTCAACAATTAAGGAAGAATTTTCTGATTTATTTATTTATGTGGTACAAGGCCTTGCTACACAGCTCAGACTTGTAGTGACTCCCCTGTCTCACCCTCCCCAGTGCTGGGATTACAGGCATGTTCCACCACATCCGGTTTGAGTAGCTGGCATGGTACCCGGGCGATTCCTGGGCAGCAGAGCATGCAGTACCTGGGATTGAGCCCTGAGCCTTACACTTGTCAGGCAGGTGCTGAGATTGCTGAGCTATCTCCCCAGCCCCAGTTAAGGAAGAATATATCACTAGTTTTTGACCTGTCTCTCCTGCACTAAATTCTTAATCTTGTCTTTTACATACCTAAGTTGGCCACAGATACACAGTGAACTTGCAGTGAGAAAGCACTGAATATTGCTCTTTCAAATTGGGCATATGCCAGCCACTCACAAAGTGGTTTTTAGCAGGGTCTTTGAATCAATGTGGTGAACTTCTTATCTTCACAATGGGAAATCTTATATCATAGGATATGTATCTGAAAAAGTCTTAGGAAAGCAAAATAAAATACCATGCGTTTAGATTTGGTTTTATTTCCAAGTGGTATTTTACATTCACACTTTGTGACCCACAGAGATCCTGGATTTAAGAAATAATACAAGAAGTTTTTAAAATCTGTTCTCCATCTTACCTTCCAACTGATGTTCCATTCTAAGGGCTGACGTTTTTGGGGTAATCATACTTTTCATGACTAATGCAAGCAGAAACTAGGAGGCTCTGGGAGATAAGTAGGATTGGATAATTTAATATAGTTTTGTGTACAATAATTAAAATCAGCATACCTTCATGGTAGCTTGTTTTTGTAAGAGCAGAATGTCTGCTATGAACAAACCCTCTGAAGGCATTTGAAGCACGTTTCAGATTAAGCATGCAAGGATTATAATTTGACGGTTCTTTGAAGATTCTATTAGTTGTTAGAGCCATGAACATTTTCTTGGTAATTGTTTCTCAATCCTCGGGAGCCACTGCCTTGCTGTTTGTGCCATTGCAGTGCCTTGGGAATTATTTGCGACAGATTGTTTTGCTGAGTTAGAAAGTTCTGAACTTTGCCTCAAATTGCGCATGGACTTCGTTTCCTCACACACTCCCCAGTTATCCTGTAGCACCTTGGGGCGGGGGAAGGGTCTGACTCGATGAGTTTACCTTAGCAGAGACTTTCGGAAGAGCAGGGTGGTGTCAGAGTAAACCGTGCGATGGGGAACTCCCCAGATGAAGAGGAGGCTGGCGCCCACAGCCGCGGTAGCGCTTCCAGCTGTGGGTGTGACGGCTCACAGCCAAGCAGGCGTACTTGGCAGTCTTGGGGTTCAAGCTTAGTAAGCCTCGTGTTGCAAACCCGCTCTCTGTGTCACAGGCATAGACTCAAAAGGCTTGTAAAGATCAGCTGTGGTTAACAGTAGTCAGTTGGAAGTTAGAGTCATCCATTTAAAATTCAGCTCAACACATGTTAGCATGCTTGTTAGATCGTGTGTTTAACATTATTTTTAGAAAAAGAAAGCATGGGTGGCAGAGGAAGGGAGAGAGTTTTGGTTGTTTTTAGATTTATTGATCTCTCTTTTGCATCATCATTTAGACTGTGAGCTATTTCCTAAAATTTTGTGGGTACAGCTTCTGCTCTGTGATGTGATTGGACTCTCAGGGAGAGACAAGGGTGTCTTGTTTCCCGTTTTAAATCGGTTGTTGTCCTTTGGCAGTGAGCAGTACAGTGTTTTCCCTTTCTCTTTTTCTGTTCCTTCGATTCTGTGTGTACAGCAGCTCATACGCTTCACACACAGTGCCACAGACCAGCTTCTCAAAACTCGGATTTGTGTGCCGTGTTTCTTGAAATGACTTGATTAATGTTGACATTTCAGTTATCACTCCCACCAAGCAGAAAAATGAGCAGAAAGGAAAAAGCAGAGTGATTTTGTCCTCAAATTCCAGCCTTAGTGTTTCCTTTCCCTTCCTTGTGCACCCATTTTAAAAACTCATTTGTAATCGTACAGATACAATTTTGTATCCTCAGTTGCACTTGTTTGTGAATTTTATATTCTTAAGTGGTCTCTGTTCTTATTTCAAGTGGTCACATGATATTTTATTAATGTAACCATTTCCATACTGTTAAATATCCTGTCATCTTCATCTGGGGCCCATGGTAGACATTCTGCACATATAATTTTCCATCTTGGGAGTTGCTTCTTGTTCTGAACAAAAACAGGCCTCGTAGGTCAAGACTGCGGATGTTTTCATGCCCTGACGCCTACGGCCACATCACTGCCCATCAGAGCTGTTCTGATCCTCACGCAGTCTCTCTCACCCCAGGGTACAATATACCTATTTCGTTTTCTCATGAGCTTTAGGAACCATCATTAAAAGAGTATGTATTTTTGAAATTCTTATATATAAAATGTGCCTCATTTAAGTATATTAAGAAGGCTGTTTTAATTATGTGTCCTTTGAGTTCCTGCATCCATTATAAAAATTGATGACTGGATAATTCTCTGGGAGCAACATCATTCTCCAGTGAACTATGAGCACAGGAATTGGTTGCATTTTTATTGGAATTTTACATTTATTTTCTGCTAATAATAAGCTTCATTGAGTACAGCAAACGTGTTTCTACACAGGAAATGAGAGTCAAATTCATTTCACATTGAAAATTTCTCTGTAGTGTCTTTTGGAGTTTACCTCTAATGTTAGTTTAGCACTGATTCTAGAACTGGTAGGGAAGAAAAGGGCTTTCTCACCTTCCCTGTGTGGATTTCTGTTAAGGTAGGAGTCCACTTGGGTCTCTAGTACTGAAGCTGGGTACTGCAACAGAGTCAACTACAGCACTTGGCTGAGACACCCAGGGCAGGGCCTCACCCCCAGATTTCTAATGTAGTAGTTCTAGGTTGGAAAATGGGACGCTGGGCTCCAAATAGGAAGCTACTGAGAAGCAGCGGAGCAGGTGGTGCAGGTGCTTGTGTGCAGAGCTGCTTGTGTGCCTGTGTGTGGATGCACAGCTCCCTGGGAAGTGCTCTGTCTTCTGTCTCTGTGGTAGCCCAGGGCCACCTCCCTGAGCATGGAGGCCTGCAGGAAGGTGCCCTTGAGAGCCGGGCTATGCTTTTCCTGGGCCTGCGGCGGAATAAAAGGGATTCAGTGACGTTGCAGGCCCTGAGGTTCTTTTGCCTGATCCTGTCATGGAGATCAACGTCATCACGGAATAGCATAATAATACCTACCTGAAGGGGTTTTGACAGCTAAGGGAGATCATGAAGGGGAACTGCCTAGTGCGTGGCTGGAGTACAGCAACAGCATGGCCACTTTCTGATTCGGTCCTTTCCACTGGTGAGGGAGCATTTCCAGAAGGCTGTGGATCTTGCTGACCTTTCCCACCTGTCTGTGCTGTCACGTGGCCCCAGGGCTACATTTGTTTCCCCTTTTCTCTGCTCATAAGAGGGCTCTGTGGAAAGCCTCTGTTTCACTGGTTTTTATTTTTTCATGATGAAATCCAGTGTTTAGATGTGTCAAAAACTATTTGTATGTCCCAGGAAAGTCCTCTCTGGCCATGGTGTCTTCTGGGGTGGAGACTAGGACACACTCATTAGAACACGCCTGCCTGTGTTTGGCACATACACTGTAGTTTGGAAAAACCTCTTCTCATTAGTCCTTGAACTCGCCAGGAAACCACATGCGCTCCTGGTCTAAGCACAGTGCTCTTGTGTGCGAAACCATGACAACTCTGACTTCTTCAGCAGCTTCACCTCGAATGTGTCTCGTGATTCTGATTCACTGCTTTAGTATGGCTGGGACACGCAGATGAATTGTAGGGACAAGTTTTCACATTTATTCATTTCAAAAGCCGGTATGAGCTGACCTCATGCCAAAAAATCTGATGTTCTGCACCGCCAGTAGTGTCTTCCCTGAATCACTTCTAAGAGCAGTCTTCTAGCACCAGTGTTGGTGCTTAGCGTCCTGCGGGTCAGTGAATGATGCCCACTGCGTCCAGAGGCCCTCATAGCTATCACGTATTTGGAACCCTTGTGCTGCTTCCGTTTCTAGTTTTGGGAGGATGCAAGGTCTGATTTGTGGAATATTCAGGTAGCTTAGTAGGCTTTTTGCCTTCCCCTCTGACAGTTGCACAGTAATATTGGTCAGCATTTCTAGTAGGGCTTTACTTCACAGTAATCTGCAAGCCATTGCATTTGGGTGTGTTACTTCAGTGACAGTCTCAGTCATAATTTTAACATGGGTTCCTCAGAAGGGAGTTGGTTCTCACTTGGAGCAGTGTGCTCGACTCCATGTGCCCATGAGCTGCAGGGGTGCTGGGGCTTAGGGGCACAGCTCTCACCGCCTTCCTGTATGCAGCAAGAGCTGCCCTTCCAGTTCCCCCTGCTGCTTTCAGAAAGGACTGCTTGCCTTGGGCCTCCAGTGCTGCCTGGATTGTGACTCTTTGACCACAGAGTCAAGAAAGCCAGAATTCCTGGGTTGCCGTCCGCACTGCTGTGACCATTCCCACCCATTTATCTGTTAGTCATTTTTTTCATGTGTATCATGTTCTGAAAAGTATCTTGGCATGGTGCTGTGAAGCACGGTAGGTGAATTAATATAAATATTGGATAGAGCTCTCTGAAACCCATCTCACCAGGAAGAGTGCCTTTTGGTAAATGTAACGTTTCCTGAGATTGAAACATAGGCACATTATCCTCATGTGCTTTTCCATATCCAAATGCCAACGTATCATTATTTATGTAATCTTTTCCTTCACATTGGCTCTTTTCTAACTTAGTTTTGTTTTGAAAGGAAATTAGTACCAGTGCTGGAATTAGAAAGCCAGTATCATGTAGCACAAAATGGAAGGCAGTGATACAAATTAAATATGCAATTTATCCATGAAACACATTAGCTGTTTCACTTGCCACCCCTTGAGGGGGTTAACGCTATATTAACTTACAATCTTTTCAGGAATCAAATATAAACTATTAGTTGATTTTCTAAGATGGCGTTAGTTCTGATGTTCGAATCTCTGAAGGATTTCAGTAGCATTTCTATAGAAACTCACTGTCAACAGCAGCTCTGGATACGGAGGCCAGGAGTCTGTTCTTGCCTTTTCCCTGAATATTGGGCGTGTCTACCCTAGCTGGAGGATGGTGAAGAAAGACTGCTGTGAACTGGCTGCACTGCAGCATGAAGTCCACACAGAGAGGCGCATTCTATTATCCAATTGTGGGCATGTTGGGTAGAATTCTGGAATCCAAATAGGAAACTGGAGTTTAGTTCAGCTTTGCCACTCATTAGCTGTGAATTGGGACAAGAGTGTTTTCCTCAGTTTCTTTTCCTTTGGAGGGAGAGAAAGGTGTTATCCATGAGGCTGTCACATCTTGTTGATAGATCTTTGCCCCATCTTGGATTGCTCAGAGCATTGCCTGATCTGATCTATGACCTCTGAACTGCAGCCAAAGATTTGTCACCCGGAAGTTTTTCATAGTCTTTGGAAGGACCTGAACTCAGCTGATGGTCAATCCTGACCTTAGAGAACACAAGTTTGTATATAATCTGTGTCCCTTCTATTTAGTAGGTATATTCTTATATTTTGCTGCAGAAATGTATTTCCTTAGACTCTGCTGGGGGTATCAAAATAGATGATATGCCTCCCCTTACCTTTATAAAATATATTCTCTCTCTCTCTCTCTCTCTCTGTGAGACAATCTCACTTTCTAATGCAGCCTGGTCTCAAATTGATGACGTTCGCCTGTCTGAGCCTTGCTAATACTAAAAATGTAAAATTCCTAAATTCTCCAAGTGCATCTAACATCAAAGGATTGATTGATTAATTGATTGAGTCAGTTCTTGCTGTGCAGCTCTAGCTGGCCCAGAACTCACTATGTAGCTCAGGCTGGCTTTGAACTTGTGGTGATCCAACATGCTTGACCATCAGAAAGTTTTAAATAAAGCATTAGGGACATATAGTTAACATTTCACATGTATTGGTGTCTGTAACATAGGAGGTAATATATTGTGTTAGATTCTGGGGAAGCTGTTGAACAAAACCAAAACAAAAATCCATCTTAAAGGTGCTCACTTTTTTGTAGAAAAGACATTGTTATGAATAGGCTGAGGTCTAGCCAGAGGTAAGTGATCCAGGGTGAGCTCACTTGGGGCTTTCCACTGTTGGAGCAGGAGACCTTCTCTGAAAATAGAAGGATTCAAGTACAGCATGAGTAGGGTAGAGAGGAGCTTATGTGGGCTGGCCTGAGGAAGTAAGGTGCATGTCGGGGTGAGCAGTATAGCCAGACACCGATGACAGTGAGCGTGCTGCACAGCCCATGGAACTGCAAGTTGGCCCCGTGTGGCTGGCTTCTGGGGTTGCAAAAGGCAGGGCCAGAGTGGACTGTAGTGCGGAATCACCAGGGGCATCTGCAAAGCAGGGCCAAAGCGGCTGTTCCTCAGCTCTCCTGCAGGTCTCTCTGGAGGCTGTGGGGTACAGAAAAGGTAACTGAGGAGGATGGGGAACAGACATGTTCCAGGGAGCTATCAGGGGAGGACAGACAAGTGCCCCACGGGGCATGTGTGGGCAGGAATTGAAGGGAAATCTTCACTGCAGACACCAATACAAGCGAAATGTTAATTGTACATCCCTAATCCTTTACTAAAACTTTCAGATGGCCAGGTATGTTGGATCACCACAAGTTCAAAGCCTGCCTGGGCTACCTAGTGAGTTCTAGGCCTCTGACACAGTGGCATTTCAAACACTTCAGAGCACATGTGCAGGGTGCTCTTCTTGGTCTTGTTGATTTGCACATGAGCTTTGTGATGTGTACTTTATATGTGTTGAAAAACTTGAGCATGTGAATGAGAGATTTACTCAGCCAGAGTGCTGTGTTCCTGGTAGGGATATTGGGTTGGTAAAGATAGGATAGTCCCAGAGAAAAGAAAACTTTCACTTAGACATATGTCCAGAGAAAATACTATTGTGTAGATCAGTTACATTTGCCTGAAGCTGTGGGGGAGTAGGTGATGAATAATTTCTCTGGTTTCTTTCCCTGCCCTTTTGAGTCAGCAGCTGCCCTACTGGGAGGGCAAGGCGAGGCTGGCTGTTCCTTCCTTGGTCACATGCATGTTCTTCTTCCCCTTCCCGTCTTTTTTTTTTTTTTTTTTTTTTTTTTTTTTTTTTTTTTTTTTTTTTTTTTTTTTTTTTTTTTTTTTTTTTTTTTTGTGTGGTACCAGGGATTGAACTCAGGGCCCTGTGCTTGCCAGGCAAGCATTTATTCTACTGAGCTCTTTCCCCAGCCCTTCCATTGCACTGCTGCATCCTTGGTTCTTTGTGCTACTCAATGGCACTTGAAGTGCTCTGTCTGCCTAGCTGCTTTCCTGAGTCTGTGCTGTCCCTGCTGCCTCACAACTTGCTGGCTGCCTACTGGGGCTGCCTGTGGAGCCCTCATGGTGCACTTTTTTGCCAGGCTCCGCAGACTGTCACGTTCAGTCAGAAATGAGGAAGACTTGTTAGTCAGGCACTTTCTGCTTTAACAGAAGCACCGCTCCACCTGGCCTCACGGACTACCCTGCCCACTGTCCTCATCCATCGTCCCCAAGAGGCTTCCCTGTCTCCACTGCTAGGAATCTTACTCGATCCTCCATACCTTCCTTCTGTCTGGAATGCATGCTTTCCTGGTGTCTTTTCTTTCCCTGACCTCCATCTGTTTCCTAAATTGCTTAGCTCTGTCTACTCAAGTCCTGGGTTCTGGAAGTCATCTTAAGCCTCTCTTGCAATTTACAGATGGTACTTAGTACTCCAGTATTGCCTGGCTGAACACAAAAAAAGATGATGCTGAGCAGTCCAGGTGCGTCCTTCTCTGAGCCCCACATAGGCACCAACCACGCCTGCTTGCCCATCCCATTGCCCCACTCAGCTGCTAGTTTATAATTTTCTTATCTTCCTTCATCCTTAACCTGCTCCTTGTCACCAAGCACTGCATCTTTTTCATTTCTCTGTGCCTACAGCCAAGCATGAGTTCTGGTACATAGAATTTAAGGATCAAGTAAGTAGGAGACAGCGTAAGAAAGCAAGAAGTAACGTAAGCGAAAGTTTCTGTTTTTCTACTTCAAGATATAAGTCATGGGATGAATAAAATTTTCAGTTTTTTTTGACAAGATTTCCATTATCAAAGGAAAAAAGAAAGGGACTTGTTTTGATTTACTAGAGTCTGATTTCTTTGTAAAACAAGAGCATGTCTTACACTGTGGTCACTGCCGGCATTCCTGTGGCATTCCACATGAAGTAGGTACAAAGAACTGGTCACTGATGTAAACAGTTGCTTTCTTTGAGCAGAGGGCTATAGAAACGAACCAGTGGTTGGCAAGAGAGTCATGACTAAATCCCAGGCATAATCAAATTGTCTTTGTCTTTTAAACTAGATTCCTTTTGCAAATATCAGGACATTTAATAAGATTAAGACATGGGAAATAGAAACAAGAAAAATATTTAGATTTGTGTCATATAGTTATTGTTGGGTGTCATCAGATCTGTTTTAAGTCTTCAACCCTGCTTTAAATTCTTTTGCCTTTATAGAAATATCCATGTTTTTGTTTCTGTTCACATTCGTGTGACCCTTCCCTGAATTATGAGGCTGATTACTTCAAATAGACAGCTATTATCCTGGATTTTTAAAGAATTAAAAATGTATTCTCAGAAATTCAGAGATGATGAAGGGCACATATTTTATTGTTACCTATCAATTCACATAGCCCCAAGAAAAGGTGGAAGTTCTCTTTTCAGGTTCATGTCGGGTTGTAATTTTTGTGGCATTTCTTAGTATTGAAAATGATTAATATATTTCATTTGAACGCTTTTAGGAACCCTTACAAGAAAAGTAGGTAAGGCCTTTGAGATGCGATGTTCTCTGTTTTCTTCCATGAGCAGTGGTTTATTTACTCCTTAATGTATTTTGTGCAGGTCTCACTAAGCGCAGCTCAGACTATAGTGACACTCTTGTTTTCAGCCTGCCCAGTGCTGGGATTATAGGCATGTGCCACAAAGCCCGATAGCGAGACCAGCTCGGTGTGGTCCCTGCGCTTTCCCGAGCAGGCTTAGTCCACTGAGCTCTCTCAGTGGCCCTTAAGCAGTGGTTTATATCCAGAATAAGTTGTTTCATTTTTCAGAAAAGGTTTTAAATTCATTGACATATTACAAGTGCAGTTATGCAATAGACAGATAAATTAGTTATAATTAAGAGTATCAAGTAGGATTTAAAAATACAATTTAGATGGCTTTCCATTTTTAAAATAAACTTTAGTTGAAATTTGTGAAGTTAAAAAAATCCGTAGTATTTCTTGAACAGATGCTCCTTATCAGATCTAATCTTTTGCATAAGTGGTTTGTATTTATGTGGAATTTTTGAGATACATTCTCACTGTTAAGTAATTTCTGATAAATGAAAAGGAGATTGAAGCGTAAGAACTAGAAGAACTTAATTATAACTTCTCAGCTCCCGTCCTTCTGTCCTCAGTAAGAGCTTCTCATGTACTTAGAGACAAAAGCTGCGTGTGGAGGGAAGAAAAGGAAGTGTGCCCGCTGGAGGCATTGCCGGGTCTTTAATGAGAGGAGAGGAATTACATACTGAACTTGGTGGCTCCTCTTTGTAAGGGGAAGACAGTTTTCTAATTCCAAATGAGAAAGTCATAAATTTCTGTATTTGTGGAATTTCTTTCTCTGATTGTAGAATTTTGCTGGCAAGGTTTCCAGGCCATTCAACACTGCGTGGGGAAGGGCTTACGGTGCCTGCTTTCATACTTGCCTTGTGGGAAGAGATGCTTCCTGCCCAAGGCTTCCTTTTTCCTACCCTCTGCTTTCCCAGGGGCTGTCCTTCCTTCATTTTATTTTGTGCTTTTAATTTGAGAGTAACTAATAGACCATCAAACAGACACTGCCTAGAGACAGAAGTGCTCCCCTGCATGTAGAACAAATGACCCTGCACTGCTTGCCCTGCTGGTGGGGCGTGCTGAGCTGCTTAGCGAGTCCTTGTACCAAGTACATTAAAAAAAATAATGGAAGGACATTAATTAGTTACTGTATTAATTAATACATCTCATTAAGACAGATTTATTATTAAATGAGTTTTTAGTGCTGTTCTTTATTTTTTCTAGGCCTAGTTTGAGCAACCTATTTCACTAATGATCAGAACTATATATATATATATATATATATTCACATATTTCCTTTTATATTGTGGTGTTTCTCTGTGGGCCTTATTGGGAATTACATCATCTTATGATGGTGTTCATAAGAATTACATGTTTGTTCATATATACTGGTAAAACATTTTATTAATAATTATGATTACATGAGCTGTTTTCACATGCTTTCTTCCAATCATTTTCCATCCAGCTCCTCGAAGGATACATATTACTTTGTTTTCCACTTGTTTTAGAACATACTGTAGTTTTCAGAATTTGCTCGAGGTATGAAGAGGTACTTTTTCCTATCATAAGCTTCGATGCCTTTCAGTAAAACCCCAAAGAATGTTGGCCCTCTTGCTGACGCAGCACAATTCCTGTCCTGGGTGCAGGTATAGTGGAGGATTACAAGCCACCGTTTTACGATGTTGTTCCCAATGACCCAAGTTTTGAAGATATGAGGAAAGTAGTCTGTGTGGATCAACAGAGGCCGAACATCCCCAACAGATGGTTCTCAGACCCGGTAAGCATTCCTGTGTTTTGCCTCGAGATCCTCTCATGGCTGTTTTCTATCTGCTTTGTCCTGAGTGTTAGCGGGAGTGTCAGTGTTTGCGTGAACTATACTGTCCAGCCACTGCTCTCCCTCATTGTGTTTTTGGTACTCAGGATCGAACTCAGGACCTTGGGCTTGACAGGCAGGCGTTTATACCACTGAGCTATCTTTGTTTTATGTGGAATTGTCTTGGAACTTACTAGCATAGATTTGGGAAACAGCCTCATTACTGAACAGTTCTCTGCTAGGTTGTGCTAATAAATGATGGTGTTCATAAGAATTTCTGTGATTGACCAGCTCCACGAATTAGGAGACTTACTAGTACTGTGGTCAGCCCTACTACTATAGTTTTTGTGTAAACCAAGAGACTTGGAGTCTTTCTGTCAGTCTCTTCTCCATCTTTGTATACTGGAAACTCTCAGCACAAGCTGCTCGAGGCAGAAGATCCTGTACTCTATTACGTCTCATAAGGTGTAGCAGATAGAAGGCTTCGAAAAATCACTATAATTACAAAATTCACTATTATCACTAGCTTAGTACTAGTGCTTGCAGCACCCATAAAGCTGTCAAGAGGTTGGTAGTAGTAAGCGTACAAAGGACAGAGTGTGTGGAATTATTTAAGCGTGCCTTCTTTATCGGTGGTTAAGGCCTTGACTCTATATAGAAGATGCCAGTCACACTGCCAGCTTCGTAACAGTTCACCTGACATCTGTCCAGCTTCCAGAGCCACTTTTTAAATCAAATTTGTCATTGGGATGTTTCTTCTTTCTCTTCTCAGACATTAACTTCTCTGGCCAAGCTGATGAAAGAATGTTGGTATCAGAATCCATCTGCAAGACTCACAGCACTGCGCATCAAAAAGACTTTGACCAAAATTGATAATTCCCTAGACAAATTAAAAACGGACTGTTGACGTTTTCGTGGTATTAAGAAGGAAGATTTCACATTGTCGGTGTCCAGCTGGGACCTAATGCTGGTCTGACTGGTTGTCAGAACAGAACCCGTCTGTCTCCCTCCCACAATGGCTGCTTTGACAAGGCAGACATCGTACCCAGCCACGTGCTGGGGAGACACCAAAACCACCCTAACCTCGCTCAATGACTGTGAACTGGGCATTTCACGAACTGTCCACTCTGCAGAGACTGATGGTGGACAGACACTGTTGCAAAGGTAGGGAACTGGAGGAACACAGAGAAATCCTACAAGAGATCTGGGCATTAAGACAGTGGCTTTGCATATCTTTCACAGGTCTCCTAGACACTCCCCAGGGAATCTCCAGGAGGTGGTGAATTTTTTAATCAGCAATATTGCCTGTGCTTCTCTTCTTTATTGCACTAGGAATTCTTTGCATTCCTTACTTGCACTGTTACTCTTAATTTTAAAGACCCAACTTGCCAAAATGTTGGCTGCATACTCCACTGGTCTGTCCTTGGATAATAGGAATTCAATTTGGCAAAACAAAATGTAATGTCAGACTTTGCTGCATTTTACACATGTGCTGATGTTTACAAGGATGCCGAACATTAGGAATTGTTTATACACAACTTTGCAAATTATTTATTACTTGTGCACTTAGCAGGTTTTACAAAACTGCTTCGTGCATATGTTAAAGCTTATTTTTATGTGGTCTTATGATTTTATTACCGAAATGTTTTTAACACTATACTCTGAAATGGACGTTTTCTTTTTATTATCAATTAAGTTCACATTTAAGTGCTTCACATTTGTATGTGTGTAGGCTGTCTGTAACTTTTTCAGTTCATACGCAGAATGTACTTAGTCATTACCTACCTGACACCACCGAATATATTACTGATTTAGAAGCAAAGATTTCAGTAGAATTTTAGTCCTGAACGCTGTGGGGAAAATGCATTTTCTTCGGAACTATCCATTATGTGCATTTAAACTCTGCCAGAAAAAATAACTATTTTGTTTTAATCTACTTTTTGTATTTAGTAGTTATTTGTATAAATTAAATAAACCGTTTTCAAGTCAAAAAGTGACATTATTTTCAGTGCATATCAATAAGTAAGATCTATGCAATGTAATTTTATTTTTTTGTGTGTGGGAACAGTAGATGCACATGTCTAACTTGAAAATTTAATTTGCTTTTCAAGACAACTAATGAGCCTGAAGGTTACATCTTACAGCTTGAATGTGGTATCAGAAGTTTTGAGATTTATTTTTTGCTACTTTCGCCTGTGTTTTTTTCCCCTCTGTGTTTCTAAGTTTCAAGTAGTGTGACAAGTTCCCTGACCTGTGCTATGCAGGGAAGTTGTGGGTCTAAATGGGAGGCAGGCTGTCAACACTGTGTTTGACGGAACGTTCAGGCGAGCGCGAAGTGGCTCTGTGCATCCCTAAGATGAACAGAAGAGCCCATTCTTAAGACTTCTGTGCATGAGAGGATTGAAAAGGTGGTGTAGGCCCAAAGACAAAGGGGGTAAAATGGAGCATATTCTGCAGAATTCAGTTATTAACTTGTTAACCTTATTAACGTGCATTTACTTGAAGGGTATATAAAAGAGTCAAATAACTTTAAGTTAGACATTAAATTTTTAATTCATGGACATATAAAATGAAATTTTCCTCCTCAGTGTTGAAAGCATGTAGTCCTCAGCATTAAGTACATTTTCTTTGTCATGCAGCTACACCTGTCATCCACCAGCCAAACACTTTTCAGTTGGCAAAAGCAAAACTCTGTGTCTATTGCATACTGAGCTGCCCTCTGCCCCTTCTTGTCCCTGGAAGCCATCTTTCTATTTCCTGCCTCTGGGAGTATGCCAAGTTCCTCACCTAAGCAGAATCACGTAGTATTTGCCCTTTTGTGAGACTGTCTCTATTAACTTAGCTTGACGGCTTCACAGTTCTTCCGTTCATCTGTGTAGCGTGGATGCCCTTCCTAAGGCTGAGTCATATTCCGTATGTGTATATCCGTGCTTTTTGTCCATGTATTCATCCATCGGTGAACATTTGCACTGATGACTCCACATCTGACCGCTGTGAACAGCGTGGCCCTAATCGTCATGTGCAGGTATCTCCTTCTCCTTCTGCTGGTGCTTTCAGTTCTTCGGGCGTATACTTAGAGATAGAATGCAATCATGTTTGACTCTTATCGAATGTTCCATATTTACATAAAGGCACACAACTTAATAAGTTTATGTACGTTTCTTTTAAGTGCTAGATATTGAACACAGTGCTCTCTTACTGAGATGTATTCCTATTCTTTTAGTTAGTTCCTTAAAACTTTGAGGCATGGTCTCACTAACTTGCGCAGGCTGGCCTCAAACTTGCAGTTCTCCTGCCTCAGTAACTGGGATTACAGGTGTCACAGTGCCCAGCCAAACTGTTGGAACTTCTACACTCGTGCCTCTTCACGCCTGATTTCCCTTAATGTCAAACACTTTGTAAGGAAACTCATACAGGTTGTGCATAAGTAGAAGTGGTATCACTGACAGATGGGGTATGGTTTATATTCCACTTCGGTAGACTTTAGCAATCCATTTTTAAACAGGGTTGTGTGGTGTACCTTGCCATCAGCTGTGTATGAGAGTTCCAACCACTCACCATTTTCAGTAGTACTCAGTATTTTCTTTTCCCTTTAGCCATTCTGCTGAGTGTTGTACACAAATTTCAGCAAAATAAAAAAGAGAGATCATGAATAAATGACAGATTAAGTAGCACTTGTCCTCTTTCTCAGTGACTCCAGCATGTAAAGGAGAAGTCACAGAAATAAATGCATCCCATCTCTTGTATGCTGCCCCTGTGAGCCTTGCAGGCAGGGATGTGCTGTCTTTCATGCAGCCTGGCCCTTGGATAGCCAACAGCGACTCCATTTGAGGCTTGCCTATGGAGTGCATTGCTCCAGCTTTGGAAGGTCTTCTGGCTTTGTAAACCAGAAGGTTATGTGTAGGCTTCCAATTTGTTGTACTTCTAAGCAGTTTTGACACCATCCAGTTCACCAAAATCTCACTGACTTGAAATTAACTTTCATTTGAAAGATTTCTGTATTGTAGGTGGCTGGCCAGAGGCAAGAAGAAACGTGCTGGCCCTTCCAGAAAAGCAGGCTCACATGGTACCCAGCGAAAAAGCTGAGGCCCTAAGAGGGCTGCTGATCACATCTCTGGCTGTATAGTTCTCAGAGGTGACTTTTTCCTGCATTTGTAAGGGCCACATTCTCTGGCTACACAGAAGCCACTGAAAATCCAGGGTGAGGACACTGGTGGGTTGGGAAATATTTTGAAGCAAAACTCTTACTCTGTGGGAGGAGAAAGAAAAGGGAGAAAAGGGGGGAGGGAGGGAGAGAGAGATTCATTAATATAACTCACAGCCACAGTCTCACAAGCATACTGGCTCAAACTGTTGTGTTGAAGAGATCCTTCTTGCATTAGCCTCCCAAGTGCTGGGAATAAAGGCACATGCTCCTGCATGTGGCTATGCTTTTTTTTTTCCTTTTTGTAGTACTGGGGATTGAATACAGAGACTTGTGCATGCTAATAAGTGCTTGTCCACTAAAATATAGTCCCAGACATTTTTTTTTTTCTTAATTTTGAGACAGTCTCACTACATAGTTCAGGTTGTCTATGACCTCACTATGTAGCCCAGGCTGGCCTTGAACTTGTGGTGATCCTCGTATCTTAGCTTCCTGAGTGCTGGGATTACAGGTGTTCACCACTGTGCCTGGCTGGTCCTGGCCCCTTTTAAATGATTTATTTTGAGATGGGGATCTTGCCAAATTGGCTGGGCAGGCTTTGAGCATGACCTTCTCCTGCCTCAGCCTCTCAAGTAGTTCGGGTGACATCCTTGTGCTATCACACCCAGTAGCTTGTTTCCTCTTTTCCTTTTGCAGAGCTGGGGATCAAACTTAGGACCCATGCTAGGCAAGTGCTCTACTACTGAGCGACTTTCCTGTCCCACCCTTAAATTGCTTTCTAACACATGAAGATTTTCTATTTCAAAAAATTTGTAAGAGAACACAGAAAGGCTGTGATGATACCTCATGCACATAGTACCAGATAAGAAACACACCTTTTAGCTTGCAGCTCACCCTTTGATACACCAATTTGTGGGGCTTGGGCTGACTCCACCAGCTTGCCTCGGCCATGGCGTGAGGGGCATTCGAGGGGTCCAGCAGGGTAGAAAGAGGGAAGTGACTTGCTTCTACTGCCCAGCTGCCAGGCTGTCAGCATTGTCCTGCTTCTCTTCTCTCCTTGGGAACAGTAGTGCCTTTGTACAGCAGCGGTTTCATCGTCCAGCTTGCAGTTGCTCTGCTACTTCAGAAGTGGCTCCTAGATACTGGCACCCGCTGACCAGGTCTCCGCCACAGCAGGCCGTGCTCTAGCTCCAGGGGCCACCTCTGCTGCTGCCCAGCCGCATAGCCCTATGGGAACTCTCTTTTCAACTTCTGTTCAGTTTCACCGCTTCTTTGCTATCTTCAGCCTCAGTGCAGGTAGCCTCGTTGCTTCTATTCTAACTTTAATGTTGTCTCGTTGGCTTTTTCCCATTCACTAACTGGCAGACCTAGTTAACTCGTCTCCATAATTATGAATAAATGACACATGCCCTGGCCTAATCTTTTTTTCTAGCATGGAAGCTTCTCCCCAAAAGAGTTGATCTTCCTGATCCTCCTCACCCCTGTCTCTAAATTAACAGTAATTTCTCCACTTCATTGGAAAGCCCCAAAGGACTCTCCATCATTAGAAGTACGTGTCATGTCTGAGCCCCTCATTGCGCCCAAGCTTTCTTTCCAAAACTAGCTGCCCTACTGTCAGGGACCTAGGAGACAGTATTTCAGAGCCTAATTAATTCACATAATTATAATTCAAGAGGTGGCCTGCCAGGCCAGGACATGAACTCTGTAGTTTTCTGCTGTACATTCATGCTGACAGCCCTCACCAGCTGGATTCTTCTAAATAACCATGATCTTCACTTCATACCCATTTCTCAGTCTAAAAATTGATGATGTCACCAGAGCCACTTGAACACTATTGTTTTGACATTCAGTACGTCCATGATTGACTTCATTAACTAATACTGAGTGCTGGGTATTGAGAGGCTTTCTCCCCACCTGCTGACACACTGCAGACTGCTTGTGTTGCTTTTGTTGCAGCTGTTTCTTTATCCTACTTAGTGTTCATTCCATCTACTGGGTGGCTTTTAGTTTACAATAATTACAAACAATATTAGTTATTTATTGAATAGTCACCATATGCTAGGTCATTTGTTCACTGCTAAATAGGTTCTTCTCATAGAAACACTATTGGAAAGTGCTATTATGTGTGCTTGCATTTAAAGCTACATGGAATGTTGTGGTGCCATCTACCCCAGAATCTAAAAGCAGCGGCATTGGGACTGGAACTCAAACACCCTGGAGTCTTTCCTATATGTACTGTGTGCTGTGCTTCTTAAAAGAAATCACACTTCTTTTTTTCCCGCTTTCTGTTTTGTATCAAAATGATGTCATTGCCTATCTTTTCAGGAGACTATGCATAGTGAAATGCTGTTCATTGAGGAACGAAAGGTTGGAATTTTTTTTTCAGCTAACACATTTTTTGTCTTGTTTCAACATTTTCAGAAATGAATGTTGAGTACTAACATGCTAGGTATGCACACAGTTGTTAAAAAAAAAAAAACTAAGTGAAACCAAAATATTTAAAGTGATTATCTCTGTGTGGTATTGTGCTGGATTGTTTTCTGGATTGCCATCTTACTGTACTGAGAATTTTTTTTATTTTAGGAAAGGGTTTGTAGGGTGTTCAGGGTCTCACTATTAGATTGGATCATAGTGTTCTGCCCATTTACAGCCTCCCAAGTGCTGGGATTACAGGCACCACCCCCCACGCCCGTCTCAATTGCAGTCTCAGCATGCCCTGGGGTCAGGGGCAGCATGGCAGGCAAGGTTCCAACCCCTAGCCCCTGCACCTGCTTGCAGGCACCTTAATCCGCTGAGCTATTTGGCCAGTCCTGAGAATATTTTGAAATGGTGAAGGAAAGACAGTTTTGTTCTAATTTGGGTGGTCAGGCCTGTTTGATAATTGCCAAGCATCTTGGTGGGTAGCCAATAATTATTTCTGTGAATTTATCATTTTAATTTTTTCCTATCCTATGTATCATTATTTATAAAAATAGTTTTTTAAAGTTCATAATAAAATTATAGGAATTTTGGTCTGAGCAGATAGCTCAGTGGCTTAAGCACCTGCCTGGCAAGCGTGGGATCCTGAGTTCCATCCCCAGTATGGGTTGGGGGAGCAGTGTTCTGCTGTTTCCCATTTGCATTTACTCCCTCCCCAGTGGCAACTACTTTGTGTTTTTTAAACTACTTTCTCTTGGTATTGCCTTAGTTTCAAAAATAGTCTCCATTTTGCTTGTTTTTATTTTTGTTGTAGACAATATCTGTTGACTTCCACTCTGGAAGAAGACTCTGTGGCTCTTAACTGTCTGTCACCCTCACTCGCCACACGTTTACACATCTTCTGATTCTATCCATAGGCTCAATAAATGTGAATCGAGTGTTTTCTACTGTGAGCCAGGCACAGCTAGCTGCTGGGGGGAAAGTAATATTAATACTGCTACTAATAATAATATTAGCAATAGTAATAATAAAGTAAAAGCCTCTTCATAGAGCTTTACAAAAGTTTGGGCTAAATCAACATTTATGGTTCAATAAGTGAACAACACTTATGGTTCAGCTTTTTTTATTTTCTTGCAATCAATTATTTTCTTCCTACATTAACATAGTTTTCATTGTACTATCGTTAATTCTTCACCAAATGCTCCCATAAATTGTTGATCTCCCCTCACCATATCCACACAAGGAAATTTTCTTTGTTTTTTTAAGTTTTATTTTATTGAGAAACAAAGCAATGAGACAGTTTCAAAACTGATTAGTAGGACAGTTTCAATAATTAATATGTTGCATATTGTTGTCTTTGTAGTGGTCATTCACAGTATAAGATGCAGACATGATATCCTGTCCAAACACTGTTAGTACAAATCTTTCTTCTTATTGAATTAAGAGAAAGTAGCTGTATAGCTATCCTATTTTGTATATACACATACAAAATGGTCCTTCATTTGTGTCCCCTTTTTTGCTAACATTGCTCCTGTAGCCCTCCTGGCTGGCTGGCTGGGAGGCCTGCTTGCTCTCTGGACCTGTCCTGCTGCCCTCCCGAGGGCTCCTGCCTTCATAGTGAGGGCTTCTTCAGGCTTCCTGTGTGTGAGCCATGGCTCCCAGTGTGTCATCATTTACTTCCTTGTGCATCTTCCAGTGTGTTCCTGGGGGGACATCTACAGATTTAAAAATGTTTTCATTCTACCTTCCCACCTAAATAAGAGCTTGGAAAAAAATGAGAATTCTCTAGGGCTTTTAAAATTTTGGAGACATTCCTACATCATCTAGCACTCTTGATGTCTAGAAGTGTCTCGTGTTCTCGTGGTCAATCCTTGTCACATGTTTTGGTTTTTTTTTTTTCTCAACACCCTTCTGTGTTTTACCCACGAGGTTTCTCACCTTCATTGGTAGAAAGGGGCATCATTCCAGGCTCCATGTGAGGACAAAGTTTTAGGCTGTTCTTTCTCCAGCTGGAGGTAGCCTCACACTGATTAGTGCCCAGCTGGATACTAATCGTACAGTTATGGGACTTAGGATCTTGAAGATCTCATTGGAAACCCTTATATTATTTTCTGTCACATGCACCCCCCCCCCCAGTGCTGTGTTTAGTTTTTCTGGTCTTGAGTACATCCTTTAGTAGGACAGTGATTCACAAAGCATTGGCCCTAAGTTAATAATATCAGTGTCATCTTCTCAGTCCCAGGCCACCAAGGAAGGGACCATGGCATGTAAGTGCACAGGACAATCTCCTCTTGCTTGTTCCTATTCAGGAGTCCATTTTCTAACACTGTTCTGAAGAACTGCAGGAATGACTGGGGATGGTGGCCAGGGCAGGGGTCCGTCCCAGGGGCACTCAGCTAGGAGGATGCCAGGAGTTTTCTTCCTGCTGTGCATCTTATTTCCACAGCTAGTTATTGAGTTTTATACATTTCATTATCAGGGTCCATCCAGAACACCTGACCTGGGGAAATGGTGTAACATTGTAGGGCTGTGACAATGGGTGGCTCCTCACTGTGACCACCAACCAGGCCCCTCCTGGTGGGGGACACAGGCCAGGCAACCAGGCCCTCACTGTGGACTCTGTCTTTCATTCAAGAGAGATGGGATGGGAAGCTCTGGTCACTGTTTGTAAAGATGTCTCTGTCTCTAACCAAATGCTGTGTACATGTATAAATAAGAGGCCATAGACAAAAAACAAACAAAAACCCAAACAAAAGAACTGTATCAGTGCCATCTAGGAATTTATTGTCGCTGCAAATTATTATGTAGATTGCACCACAGACCTACAATATTGGAGACTCTGGTGTTATTATTTAAAACCAAACAATCCAGCTTTCCTAGATAAATCTGATAGATGCACAAGTTTGAGAGCTGATGTCTTAGAGCCCAAGGGTTTGAGTAAGGGGAGGAAGTCATCTCAGAAATGCTTCATGTGCCCTGAACTTTAATGATCAGGCAGCTGTCAATCTTGCCTGTTTATAAATTGCTCTAATCATCCAAAGAACTGATAACAGGAGTTATTCAAATTTGAGCCAATATAGAAAATAGAAAATATTGTTCTTTTTCTTGGAAAGTTTCTTGGTTAGGAAATTCCCTCTTCCCTCAGAACAGAGGGACTTTGGGCATGAGAGAGAGGCAGGCCCTGGAGCAAATAATCTTATTTTTCATGTAAAGTTTTTCAGGAAAACATACTAAGGAACTGTGCTCAGAGCCCGTATCCTAGCTCTTGGGATTTCTTGGTCCCTGATGTCATCTCTGGTAAACAAGCTGTTAGCTCCAGAGGAGGAAGTTGGCAATGTCTAAGAAGGGATGAGTCGTGCCATAGGGCAGCATGTGTTGGACAAGCATTGTGACATCGGAGAAAACATTTATCTTACAAACAGCCCTTAACAACAGTAGCACAGGCTCTGGAGCAGGCAGACGTGCCCACAAGCATTGTGCAGTCCTCATTGGTAACATGGTGACTTTATCCTTCTCTCTGCCTCTGAAGGATGGGACAAGGACAAAGAGGAGAAAAATTGTGTTGTTGTGCTTTGCTTCTGTGATTGTTTCTTTTTCTATGGGATAAAATTCATGTTTAAATGCTACAACTCTTCCTGAACAAAGCCAAATTTGAAAAGAAAGCAGTGGTAGCCTAGGGAATTTTTAGAAAGAAAAATAAAACGAAGTAACTGATTTTGTAAATGACTAGATAATGGCACAGGTGATAAATTACCCCAAACCACAAATACTGTCTTACTTTTTTTTTTTTTTTTTTCTTATTGCTGTGACAAAATACTCAACACCCAAAGTTAACAGTGGAAAGGTTTATGTAGTTCACAGTTGGTGGAGGTTTCAGCCCCTAATCGGCTGCCTTCAGGACAGGGTGGCACATGGCAGAGGAAGACAGCAAAAGCAGCAAGCAAGTGGGGGCAGGGTTGGGTTCATTTCTTAGACTGAATGTGGCCTGCTAGGTCTTCGACTTAGAGACCTACTCTCTTGTATCCCCTTGTTTGGAATGGTAATGTTTGTCTTGTGCCCTGAACCAATGTTGGAAGTGCTTAACTTTTAATTTGTACAGAAGCTTGCAGCTAAGAGCTTGCCTTAAATCTCAGAGGAGACCTGGGACTTCGACTTTTCAGATGCTGCATTTGGTAGGACTTTGGCAACTCTGGGAGATGGACTAAAGGGATATGCGCGGGGCCAGGGGCAGAATGTTAGGGTGTGTGTCTCGACGTCTCCTCAGAGCTTTATGCAGTCATGGCAGGGGCAGGGTGTTTGGAGGCAGCGAATCCACAGTGTGAGTGGTGGAGCGGTGCTGGGATTAAGGGTGTGTGACCGGTAGACGGGACCACTGCTCATACTGGCACTGACCTAACCCTAGCAGGCCAGCTACATGGTGAAGGGTGGGAGAAAGGTGTGCACCTCCTCTCTGGCTAGTGGTTTTGCTGTCTTCCACCGTCAAGAACTCTTGTCCCTCTGCCATGTGCCACCCTGCTTTGGAGCCAGCCAGTTATGAACTGAAACCTCTACAAACTGTGAGCTGCATAATCTCTTATCTTTGGGTGTTGGGGACTTTGTCTCAGCAGTGAGGAAAGTACGACAGTACGTAGGAATTGTTTAAATAGATACCCTACATAGTATTTGCTCATAGACCTGTTCAGTCTCCTTAGTTGGGACCATTCTTCATTTGTTCATATTGTTAATTCTTTAATAAATGTTTATTGATGACACACTAAGCATCAGATGCCTAGCAGGTGCTGAGAAGTAGCAGGCAAGGGGTGCCTTTCCTGCTTTTAAAGAAGACAGTTGTGCAGAAATGCAAAGGTACCCTCAGCACGGTAGGAGTTCTGGGTCAAGAGCTCTTTGGTGCTCTGGATGGTCTCTTCTGCTGCACACTGTCGCTGAGCGTGTTCCCCGTACCCAGTCTGTCTTGGTTTTCTGAAGCCTTACTTCCTTCCTAATTTTGTCACCACCATAAGCAAGTTACTTCTTGAAGCCTATCTTAAACTTTATTATAATAATCCTAATCTTTCCTTAGCACCTTAAACCTTTTGAGGTGTTCTGACCCTCTCGAAGGCCTTAACATCAATTGGCTAATGCACAAAGTCACTTCTCAGCAGCTTAATTAGAGGCATTTTATCTTAATTTTTGGGCACTAGGAATCAAACTCAGGACCTCATGCTTGCCAGGTAGGTGCTGTGCCTCTGAGCTAAACCATTGGCCCCAGATGCATTTTAATATCCCTATTTCCAGATGAGAAAATAAAGTATGGAGAGCTTAGGTCATCTTTATTTCTCTCTTGTAGTGACTGCCTCCCTAGGTTTTGAGTTTTGTCCTGTACACAGATTCCCATATCTGAGTTTATATTTCTTGGTACTGGAAAGACTCTTGCCTGCCTAAAAGAATGCTAGGTGTAAACAAGAAGTTGTTCCTTACCTAGGTCCTGGGGTGCCTCTTACTGTACTTGGGCTGTTTGTTTCTTTAGCTGCTTTTCCTTCTAGTATGTGAGCTCTTTGGTAGCAGAAATCACTTAGTACATACTTGATATTTAATAAATATTCATCAGCTGCACTTTCATTGTTGCTGTGCAGGGGTCAGAAATGCAGCTTTCTGTAACGCCTGACTTCCCTGGCGCCTTTGGTCTAGGTCTCTTAGATTTAAATGAATCAACCAGGCCAAGAGGAAGCTAGGAGGAAGATGTGGGGACAGGGCCTCCTTGGGGAATACAGGTAGTATTTAATTCTGGTTGCTGCGGTTCAACAGTGATGCCCTATGTTGCCAAGTTTTCCAACCTAGTACAAGACCTTGGGTGTTTTACAAATATAAAAATGGACAGTTTTTCAGAGCTGAGAATCAGTGGAATAGATTAGAACATGGAGAAACATCTCCAGACATGCTCAGCTACCCTTGTCTGACAAAGAAGCCAAACTCCCTGCCTGGAAGATAGATATTTTCTCTAATAAATAGTGCTGGAAAAATGGGCTTTCTACTATGCTGAAGATTAAGACCAGACAATATTCTTTGCCATTCACTAAACTAAAATACAAATGAATCAAAAATCTAAGTATTAAAACAAATCTGCTGGAAGATAGATAAAACTCTTGAAGACACTGGTATAGGCAAAGACTTTATGAATAAAGTTCTGATAGCCTAGGAACTATCAAAAAGAATCAACAACTGGGATCTCTTACTAAGAAGCTTTTGCACAGCAAGAGAAACCACCAACAGTGAAGAGACAGCCCTCAGGGTGGAGAAAAAATTTGCCAGCTGTTCCTCAGACAAAGACTAATATCAACAATGTATAAAGAACTAAAATTAAAAGAAAACCCTAATTGAAAGACAATCAAAAAATGAGCATCTCAAATAGATACTTTTCAGATGCAGAAGTACAAATAGCAAATAAATATATAAAAGAACGTTCAACATCATTGGTCACTTGAGAGATGCAAATTAAAATAACGCTGGGATTCCTTCTCCAGAAAGAATGGCTATCAGCAAGAAATCAACCAGAAACGATGTTACAGCAGTGGGGATCATGGGTAAAAAGGAACTCTTCTCTGCTCCTGGTATAGTGTATACTGGCACAGTCACTGTGGAAATCTGTGGAGATTCCTCAAAGAACTAAAACTAGAGGTTCCATTTAATCTAGCTGATCCTCATTTTTGTTATTTTCCTGAAAGAATTAAAGCATCATAGTACATTGACACACAGCTATGTCTATAACATCACAGAATAACTAAATTTTGGAGACGGCCCAAATGCCCATCAACTGATAAATGGATAAAGAAGATTTTTTTTTTTTTTTTTTAAATTCAAGGGCATACTACTTGGCCATAAAGAAGGGTAAATGTGCAACCTTTCTAGATAAATGGATGGACCTGGAGACTAAACATATATAATATATATATATATATATATATATATATATTTTTTTTTTTTAATGTATTTGGTTATTATAGGGTCTCACTCTGCAGCTCGGACTCATAGTGACCCTCCTGTTTTCAGCCTCCCGCTGCTGGGATTACAGGATTACAGGCATAGGCCGCTGGACTCTGGCCCTCTCAGCCTGCCCTGGGGGTGGCGCAGCCTGTGGTGCTGATTGAACTCAGTCCCTGCACCTGTCTAAGCTTGCCTATGCAGTGAGCTGTCTCACTGGCCCTGAGACTATGTTCTTAAGTAAAGTAAATTGAGCACAAATGTAAATATTGTATTGTTTCTCTGATGTGAGAAATCAAAAGTGTAAATAAGGGCCAAGATATATAATAGGTATTGTGAAATACGGAAGAAAGTATTCAAGTGAGAAGGGGGAGTGGGTGGGGCGGGGGAAGAAGGAAGGGAGAGGAAAACATGAGAAAAGGAAAACTAGAAACAAAGCTTTGGTAAATGAGGGGAAGGAGTTGCAGAGAAGAGGGGAATAAGGAAAAAATCAGTACTTCATGGACAGGCAAAAATTCCTTTTGATACATGTAGTCATTGTGTATAGCTAAAATGTACCAATAAACTTAATTAATTTAAGAAATGGCCAGTTTTTCAAACATTTTGCTTGTCCCCCAAAACCTGAGGTCCAAATTTTCCACATTAATTCTACATATTTTATTTTGTAAGAGAACAAATAGTTGTTTTACCTTGTTTCTGACATGGTTGTTCACTGTGTGCACACATACGCGCGCACACACAAACGCGCGCACACACAAACGTGAGCCTGTGCTGATTCTTAGGAACAGACTAAGTGGTGAGGCAACCACAGGGCTAATGGAAGGGCCCAGGTGCCTTCTAGTGTGGCAACTTACAAATCAAGTGGCCAAAAGAGCCCCTAGGTGAGGAAAACTGGAGGTGGTGTGTACAGCTCAGGGGTGAGAAGGAAGTGTAGAAAAGCGCAAGACCAGTCCCATGCGGAACTTATTAAGACTGTTCTCCCACTGAAGTGGCCCTTCACAAGAATTAAAGGGGCCTGGGTGCTTTGTCACTGGTGTCAGTGACAGGGTGACATCGTTGCATTTTGAATTGGGGAGAACTTTTGTTGGATTTTGTATAATCTGCCACTTTCTGAAAGTATTTTTAAGAGACTCCCTTGGCCTGCATTCACACACATAATTATTATTAATTTTGTCATTAATTAATATTTGCCCACAGCACTGCACAGGATCTGAAAGAATAATGTTGCCCCAAAACATGCTTTTGAAAATACCATATATTCCGATGAAAGGTGCTGAGAATTTGCTGGCGGATGGCACCATCTTCAGGAGAGCGAGAGGCATTTGTTAGCTTGTTGAATGTTTTGTCGATACCCATTATGTACCAGGTGTGGTCACAACAAGGTTCTGCTGAGGAACAGTGGATGAAAAGAAGCAAAAGCTTTGATGTCCACCTTTTCAGAAAAGCGCTAGTAGCTTGGGAAGAAGACGGAGCCAGCCCCAGAGAAGCGTGTTGGGAGAGGTACAAGCCAAGGAGAGAAATGGGGCAGTGAGGAGCCTGACTGTTGGCCAAGACACTCCGCCAGGCCCTCTTAGGGTGTCGATGGAGACTTACTGTCTCCTTTGCACACTCTTGCAGTCTGACATTCTGCACAGGAGTGAGAGCATCTCAGTCTTGCTAGCTTTTCTTAACTGCTTCAGAAAGCTCAGTATGGCTCTGTAGCATCTTTTGCAGGCCGTATTCCCAGCTGTGAATGTAATACCTAGTATCAGGAAATTACGTGTTGACATACATGACACATGAGAATTGCAGTAAAATACAAAGCAGGAGGCTCATGGACCTTGAAAAAGAAAATGCATTCAGATAAGCACATGGCCTTGTAGTAAAATTTGCTGTTTTGGGTGAGATGAACTATAGTGACTTTCTATATCAACCTCTATTTACATACTCACACACATGCTTGTGAATGTCGTAGGACAAAATACCAGTGTGAGAATTTCATTTTTACATCTCTTACAATCCACAAAAATATAAATTGAAATTAATTCTTATGCTTCAATAAAGTCTTTTTGTGTGTATATATATATATATATATATATATATATATATATATATATATATATATATATATTTTTTTTTTTTTTTTTTTTTTGAGACAGGGTTTTACTATATAGTTCAGCCTGGCCTTGAGCTCACTATGTACTCCAACCTGGCCTCAGGCTGACCTTGAATTTATATCAAACCTCCTGCCTCAGCTTCCTTCCTAAATGCTAGTATTACAAATATGCACTACCACACCCAGCTGCCAATATATTCATAAAACTTTGAACATCAGGACTTTACATTTGGGTAAGAAGTTATTATTTTGAGATTTGGGCTTTAAATCAAGTCAAGATTGGAAGATTTATAAGACATTTTTAGATGAACCAAAACTGAAGGAATGCACCATGAGGATCTCGTGCTAAGAGGAAATTTAAAGAAGTTCTTCAGACTAAAGGAATGGTACCTGACGGAAACTTGGTTATAGAAAGTAATGAAGATTATTGGAAAAGGTAAATATGTTAGTAAACATAAGTAAAGAAAATTAACATTTATACATAATGGAGTACTACTCTGCCTTAAAGCAAAATGATTTATTCATAGGCAGGTGGATACAATTTGAGAACATAATGTTGAGTGAAATAATTAAGAAACATGCTTAAATATTGCATGGTTTCTTTTGTATGAGAAAATCCAAATATATATAAATAAAGATCAAAATAGAAGACAGATAAAGAGAAAGTAGAAAGAAGTCCATGTATTTCCCCAAATTATCCATTCCATATCTGCTGGTTTGTTGCATTTATACATTTCTTTTAGTTCATTGAAGAAAAATTTTGTGCTTTTATTTATCTCTGTCTTCTTTGTAAGTCTTTTTTGTTTGATTTCTATTATAACAAATGTGCTCAAGTTGTATCCATTTTCCAAGCTTTGAAGTTAGGTACTAAAACATACATTAGGTATGGTTTCTGTTTTATATAGCTTAGAATACAGAAGAGGAAAACATTTTATTTGATTGGAAGTGCCTATGCTCCCAGCGCTGGGGAGGTTAAAAACAGGAGGATCCACTATGAGTCCAAGCTGTGTAATGAGACCCTGCACAAAATACATGAAACAAAAAAGAAGGCCAGTAATAATGTTTATTTCGCCTTTAGTGGTCTGATCTGAAGAGGTGCAATGGCAAGGCAGCGTGCAAACAGCAAGCCAGCTCCTGTATGGAGGGAAAAGAGCGTCCTATGGTGCAGCTCAAGGCAGTAAAAATATCATTGTAGGGATGTGGTACTTATCTGTGTGTGGATATCATACTGTGTATGTAGAGGAGAGACTGAGACTAAGGCTTGATGGACAAGGAATTGGATAAAGGGCTAGAAGAAAGGAAAACAAAGAAGGCTAATATTAGCAAAGCCTCTATTTTATATGCTACTTATTAAACAATTGTGATAGCAACAGGCAGTTTATAAAGTATTCTTTGTAAATTATCTAATTTTACGATCAAGGAAATCATATCTTTATAAGTTAATTTAGGAAGTAGTAGTTGCTCATATTTACTGATGAAGAAAAATGAGGTTCAGCAAGTTTGAGTGCCTCATCTCAGGAATGCAGAGCTAGTTTGATACCAAGTTTAAACTAAAGCTGGTCAGCCAGGCTTGTAGCACACACCTGTAATTCCAGCACCCGGGAGACTGAGGAGGGAGAGTGCTTCAAGTTTGAGACCAGCCTGGGCTACAGTGAGGTCAAGGCCAGCCTGGATTACACAGTGAAGCCCACTCTCCCAAACAAAAGCCCAAAAATCTAAAGGTAGACAGTGTAGATGGCAGGCCAAATATGGCCTACTCTCTATTTTTCCAAATAAAGTTTTATTGGGAAGCAAATGTATCAGTTGTATACTGTTGTTGAGAACTGCTTTTACCTTTTGACAACAGAAGACTCAATACACACTGCAAGTTCCACAAAGCCAAAAACATCTCTACTGTCTGGGCCTCCACAGGAAAAAAAAAAAAAAAAAAAGGAAAGAAAAATGATCTGCTGAAGCCACTTTTAGATTTCAGAGAGCACTGTGACAGCTCAGCCTTTTTAAGACCAATAAAGGCTAGGCCCTCAGACCAGGCATAAATTAGCAGAGTAGTATAATCCTGTGGTGAAAAAGCAATGCGAAGTTGGAGTCACACCAGTGTCTAACATTCTTGTCATCACTCACTTTTGGAGGTTAAGGCATTGTCTTATTTAACATTATTGCTGAGGAGAAATTGTAACTGAAATCTTTTATCAGACTGTAGCATTACACCTACCAAATGAACCTACTTGATCTACTAACCAAAGAGCAGCATGTCCTAAACGAAAAGACCACGAGATGGAACGCTTTCTTGGGAGCCTGGTGTCATCTGGAGAAGTGCAGTGTGGAGGAAGACTCCACGAATCTTGTGTTTCAGTTGCATTTGGCATAGTTTCTAACCTGTGGCCTCAATAAAGTCATATAACTGAGCAATATGTAAAGTGAGTATAACAGTAATACTTCTAGAAGTATTTTGAACGTGAGAAACTGCTGGATATGCTTAACACAAAATAAAACGTAGTACCTGTTGGTCATGTTTGTTGTTAGGCCAGTGGTACTTATTGTCATGGCAACAGCAGTACTGACAGTAGGAGTAGTAGTAATAGTAAAGCTAAAAGAGTACCATGGGAACAGAAAACTCTGGGGCTTTCTAGGAGTGTGCCAGGGAAAGACAAACCTGCCGCTGGGGAGCAAGGTAACTGGTCACAATTCCATTCTCCGGTCAGTGAAGTCGAAGATGTAGTTGATTGCCTGCTCCTGAAGAGCAAGAGAATGGCTCGTCCCATTTCCCTCTCCAGCCTGACTCAGTCACACTAGATTTGCTCTTAGGAAACAAGCAGGAGTTCCATACCAGTGTTTCTGGAGCTGGAGCTAAGGAAGTGTGGCCCAACTCATATAGTCTTTATGTGGCCTTCTTTCTTTCAGCTAATGAAGATAGCACCAGGAAGGCAGAGGCTGGTGGTTCACAGCAGTCTTGTTTGGCTGTCAGAGCACTGAAAAAAATGAATTTAGTGGATAACTTTTAAAAATCAGAAGATGAAATGAAAATATAAATTTCCAATTTTGTTTAAAATATTGGAAAGTCTAGCGTCACTGGACTGTCATATGGTTGTGTACACTGAGGGAACCAGCACCTACCTGAGTATAGCAACACTGTCCCGGGGCTCAAGGTTCATGGTCAAGGTGCTCAAGTACCTTGGAAGAGCCCTGAGTCCCAGCAGGCCCTGCATTTAGTACTTGGCCGACTGGAGCGAGAGTGCCCCGCCCCCAGCCTATGCTCATAAACCAGTCCACGCACGCCAGCACCTACCTGAGTATAGCAACACTATCCCGGAGAGCAATAGCTCAGGGTTTCTGTAGCCAGCATTCCAAGAGAAGTTTAAAAATCAAATTTTACATTTAACTTTTTATGTTTTAAAAATACGATTACATTTAAAAGGCGCTGTATAGGCCAAATAAATTCTATGCAAGAGCCAGTTCTATATTAGAGCTTGAGTAAGATGGCGAACTGTGCATGAACTTACGGGTAATTACCACGTACCATGCAGGGGCCAGGGACATTTTGATGTAGCCATTTTGAGAATGTAGCTACTTTATGTTCCCATCTATTTTGAACTACCTCCAAATAAAGTTTCAGACGTTAAAAAATGATCACATAACATGCTGGGCCACCCATTTCATCACATCCCTGGGTCTTACACCATTGCAGGCCCACAGCCCCACGGACTGTTGTGTTCCTCGTATTCTCCCCAAGACCCCTCAGAGACATTGCATAAGTGCTGTCTCTCGCTTTCCAAGTTGTTTATGTAAATAAGTATATGTATTATTTAAAAAATGTTGGGGGGTAGAGGAGATAGCTCAGAAGTCTAAGTGCCCGCCTCGGCAAGCACGGGGACCAGGGTTCGTCCCTGCTACCGCGTGCCCTGTTGGCCCCACCCTGGGCCGGCCACCGACACTGGCTGTGGTGGCCCCTGGCTGTAAACCCAGCTCTTGAGGAGGCTGAGACAGGAGGGTTACTGAGTCCAAGCTGTGTAATGAGACCCTGCACCAAATACATAAAATTAAAACAAATAAGCAAGAAAACACTCTTTGGTATTTCTCAAATGAATTACTTAATAAAAAAGTTCAAAGCTTGCCTAACACGTCTTAGGCTCTGGCAATCTCTCCGTGGTCCGCGTCTGTGGCGTCCTCCCGCAGCCGGAGCCAGAGTCTTGTTCCTGCGTTCTCCACACTCCAGTGACTTCCTACCCGATTCAAAATCAAGTTCAAAGTTTTTCAGGAATGTCTAAGGCCAATAAACGGCGGCCTCTGCGGTCTGCGCACTCCCCGCCCCGGCTGGCTGGCCTCGCGGCACTCGGCTCCCGGGCTGCGGCTCCGCTCTGGCTGCTGCCGTCGTCGCGGCGGCGGCTCGGCCTGCGCTCTGCCCTTCGCTCGGAACACGCTCCTCCTCCATCCACTTGGCTTTCTCCTGCACTTCTGTGTGTTCACAATGCATCTCAGCAAAGACAGCACTGAAGGCCGCCGCTGCCACCGTGCTGCTGACCTCTCTGACCCATCTGTGCCGCGCCCGGCGCACTGCGCGCTTAGGCACGCCTTGGCTTCATTGTCTCCATTCCCCTAGGCAGAATCCCTGGGAGTACAGAACTATTTCTGAACATTGCTCATCCTTTGGTGCTCGTGTCTCTCCTCGGTGGGTGTTCAAACAATTTGCTAGGTAAATAGATGAGTACTCCAGGACCAAGTGAGTAAAGGCGTGAATGAGCGTCACCTGCGAGAGCTGCTGGCGCTCAGCAGTCTCCGCTCGCTGATCCGAGTCCTCGCTGCGCTGCACGCTGCGCCCCTCGTCCCGGTTCTACTTCTACCTCTGTGGGGTTATTTGACTGCCCACCCTCAATGCAGGGTGGTAACCATGCTATCTAGCTGCTCAATAAATACTTTTTTCAGTAAATAAATGAATATAGACTCAAGTTCTCTTAATTATTTGTCTTTACAACTCCAGAGAAGTCCGTGTTGATCTCTGTCAATTTGTCTGACAGTAAAATGAGGACTCTAGTATTACAAAGTCTATTTTAGTATGTTCTTGTGCTGAATAAAAAGGTGGGTTGCTGTCTGATTTCCTTTGGATACAGACGTAGCCATAGGTGGAGGAAATTAGCGCACTCAAAAATGTCTTACCTGCTTAGTGAGGTAAACTCTGTTTTCTTTGTTCTTGAGCTCAGATGATTTCCACAGGCACAGTTTCCTTCTGAATCCTCTATTTCTTCTTTTTCTTATTGTTTGGCCATTTCCCTTGGGAGTACACATTTACCATAACGCCTGTTTAATAAGAGAGAAGTCAAAATTTTGCTGGAGTTTTCTACCAGCCCTAGCTCTTTCTGAAAATCATGCTGCCTCTTGACTGGAGTTGATCCGTTCTTGGCTTGTCTGTTACCTCATTCATTTTGACATAGGAATGCAGAGGACACTTTCAAACCCGGTGGATAAAGGAAACCGTGAGAAATGGAGTGAATTATCTAAGATAGCAGAGCTAAGCATATGCAGAACTGGGAATGAAATCCTGGTCTGATTTCTAGTCTAGTGTGTTTGTAGGCACACTTAGGCTCCTAGGAAGCTCTAGGGACCTAACGGCAGTTATCTAAGTTGATGAGGTGGGCATGACTAAGTTAATGCAAATCAGCCCTCCCACCACCGAATTCAGTACTGAATTTCAAGGCCCCACATCACCGCGTGGGGTGCTCAATTATCTCTATTTTTAAGTATTCAGGAGTCAGATTGTGTTACAGACCAATCAAGTAGAGCAGAAGCAGGGGATCAGCCCCAAAATCCTTCACTTAAAATCCGAGGTAAATTAACTCTGTTTTCCTTCCTGATGGCTTTCTCGGGTTGCTACTTCTCCTTCTGGTCTACATTGTTATTCTCTGCAAAGCTGATTGTTCAAAGCCAAGTGGGTCAGAGCAGATTGCCTCAGAAGAGACAAGTGTTTAATCAGAAGGTTCTTGTTTCAAGTAGAAGAGTAACCTGAGGACTTCGGTGGGTGGCTTCTCTTTAAAATGAACTGTGGGACTCTAACCTGCACTTGATGAAGTACATTTGTAGTTTGTCACTGAAAAATCCTGAGTGTCTTTTTCAGACAGGGTATCACTATGTAGTTCAGACTGGCCTTGAACTCACTTTCTAAACCTGGCTGGTCTTGAACTCGCAATGATCTTCCTGCCTCAGTCTCCCCAGTGCTGACATTAGAAGTTTGGGCTGCCACGCTTGGCTCTTGGTGTCTGTTTGATGCTAACATAGCCCTGGTGTGGGGCTAAGAGAATGAGTCCTCCTGGATTCATTCTGTGGGGGAAACTGTACTCACTGTGACCTTTGGCTAGAAGTGACGTCTTGGCTCAAATTGTGTGAGATTTAGAGGTGGCATCTACCTCAGACAGTTGTAAGTTGTAAATGAGTTCTAACACATGGTGAGTGAGTCTTGGTAGTAAGTACCTATAACCCAACACTCTGGGAGGCTGAGGCAAAAGAAATCTAAGTTTAAGTTCAACACTGGGTAGCTCATTAGCATGACCTTGTTTCAAAATTTCAATCCCCAGAACTTAAAAAACAAAAGTAAGAACAAAAATAAAAGCTTGTAATGCTTTGGCTCATTGCTGCACATGAACAAGTGTTTTGTCATTATCATCATATTATGATTCCATGGAATCCTTTCATGAAGGCACAGGTGGGTAGTCTCTTGGAGAGGAGCCTGTTCCCCAAGACCTGCAGGCCAGCAGATGCCACAGCATATGGAGAGGTAGGAGTAGGAGAGGAGTTACAAATTCACTCCCCTAATCCTTTTTATTGTTACTGAAAGGGAAAGATGTGTATTTCCTCTCATAACTTTATCTTTTAGTGTTGTGATAGACACGGAGATGAGCCATTTTTATCCTTCTAAAAGAAAGAGATGTCCTTTACTCTGTAAGAAGACGGCCCATCAGTGTCAGCCTTCAACCACCAGGACCACCGCAGTAAGCCTGTGCTTCACGTAGAGCATCTCATACATGACTGATCAAAGTACCACAGCAAAGATTGCACTCTCGTCCCAATATGGGGCACTTGGTGGCTCCATATTCTTTTTGGTGACCCCTGTGGCTTTTTCAGAGGGTTGGCTGGTTTACCTTGCAATTACACTTCTCTCTCGGTCCAATCCTGCTTTTTGCAGTCTCCTTCCCACAGACTCAGTTCTCAGACCTACTTTGCATGCATGCTTGGGCTTGACATCTGCAGGACCCATCCTCTGAAAATTGACTCCCAGAGGATGCTATGTTCTTAGTTACTTTCTCATTGCTAGAACAAAATACCAGACACCCGCTACTCAGAGGAGGAGATGTTATTACCGAGCATGCTTTTAGTCCATGGTTATCTGGCTCCAAAGCTAAAAGGGCATGGTGGAAAAGTCTGACCTCTGTCTTGGCAGTCAGGAAGAGAGTGCTAGGAGGAGCCTAGGAGGAAGAGAGACCACCCCATGAGGCCCCCAGCGAGCCAGCTCCCCTGTGGGGAGCACTTCCTGTGGGGCCCATTAGGGATGAATCTGCAGGCCAGCAGAGTGCTTCTTTGTTCTAACCACTTTCAAAAGCCCTGCCTCTGAGCTCACAAGGACATTTTGTATGTGGAGGACACTGGAGATCTAGAATGTAACAATTACTAACATATATAAAGAGTTTCAGGATGTCTGACAAACTGAGCATTTGGAAAATTATTTGATATCTCAGACACTCCATTTCCATATTAATAAGTAGAAGGTAATTATTTTTAACTTGTCCGGTTGTTTTGAGAATTGGAGAAAACTGTATTAGAGAGTGTCTTGTTTTACTTTTTTCTTCTCTTCAATTTTCTTTCCTCGTCCTTTGCCTAACTTATCCATCTTAGTTGCTCTTGTATCCCAGGTTCCTTCTTCCCTTCCTTTCGTCTTTCCATTTCCTCTTTCATTGCACGCACTTTACTTGTGAGGATATGAATTTTGACAGATGTGTATGTGTATGGCTCCACTATAATCCCGATGAGAGCATTTCTATCACGAAAAAGGTAGCTTGGGGCTCTCATTGTGTCCCTATCCTGAAGCTATTGCATAGGTAACCATTAATCTGCTTCCTAGCACCATAAAATGCATTTGTCTTTTAGAGTTTAGTATGAATAAAATGCTACAGTACAAACTTTCTCTGGTTTGGATTTTTTCTCCACATTATGTTTCTGAGATTATCCACGTTTCTGTGTACGTTTTCTGAGATGTGCCATTGGATATTATTCTCCCTCAGCCAGCTTCCTCAGCCCATCCCACCTTTAAAATTTGAGGCAAGGTCTGACTAAGTTGCCTGGGCTGGACTCAAATTTGAGATCCTTCTGCCTCACCTTCCCATGTAATTGGGATTGTAAGCATGCTCAGCTGTGTAATTTTTGTTGCTGTACACAATTCCATCGTATGAATGTATTACAATTTGCTTCTTCATTTACCAAATGTTGGACATTTGGTTGTTTCCAATTTTGGACTATTATGAATAAATCTGCTTTGAACAAGTACGCACAAATCTTTGTGTGGTTATGTATTTTTTTTGCTGAGGGGTAAAAATGTAGGTGTGGAATTTCTGAGTCATATGTTAAGCATATATTTGATTTCAAGAGACAGTGCCAGTAACATGTTTCACTCTACCGAAAAGCACACACATTCCTGTTGTTCCCTATCCTTTCCAACACTTGACATTGTCAATCATTTTATTTTAGCTGTCTTTGTAGGTGTGAAGTGGAAGTATTTTGTTGTAGCTTTAATTTACATTTCTCCTATGACTAGTGTAGGCAAACATTGTTTCATTCTATGCAGAATAGAATTTTGTACATCTTTAGGAACATTAAAAATATTCTACCAATTTTTATTTGGTGTTTATTGTTGCATTGTGTATATTTGATATATCTTTAATAAAAGTTCTGTACAGGTACATGTATTATGAATATTTTCTCCGTATGTCTTTACCATTTAAGAAATTGATGGTATGTTTCATTGTTGATGTACTTTTTTCTTATCATTTTATTCAAGGAATTTTTCAGAGAGAATTTTTAAATTTTAATAAATATGAATGTCTTTTTTTTCTTCTCTTCCATGCTCTTTGCTCCCTTTCTAAGAAATCCCTGCCAACCCTAAACTTGCAAAGCCATCCTCTTTTTTTTTTTTTTTCTTCTAGATATATTTTTGGCTTGAGATTTCATATTTAGGCATAAAATCCATTTTAAGTTAATGTTTCCAGAGCATGTCAAGTTCCATTTTTGTAAAGTCTTCCTCAATTGAATGTTTTTGGCACCTTTGTCAAAGTCAAATTTAACTTCATTTATGTAGTTTTGGTGCAGTTATACATTGATTTTTTATGCCCACAACAAACTGTTGTCATGGCTGTATAATAACGCTCAAGTTCTGCATGTAATCCCTAAAGTTTTATTTTTCTTTTTCAATATAGTGCTTTGGCTGCGCTATGTTAATTATCTATTCATGTGAATTTTACTATGTGCTTGCTTATTTCTGCAAAAATGTCTGCGCATGGTGCATCTCTTCATTTATTTAAGTCTTATTTTTATTAGTATGATTAATTGTTTAGTATAAATATCTTGGGTGTTTCTTGATAAATTCACTCCTGAGTTTGTTACCTTAGATGTTTTTCTGAATTTCACACCTCATGTGTTTATTACGAGCACAAACACAATTCATTTTTGTGTATTAATATTGCTTCTGAGACTGCTAAACTCATTTATTACACTTCATTTATTAGTTTCCACAGTATCTGCATATAGAGAATTATATCATTTGAAAATAAGGATAGTTTAATTTTTGTTTTCTAATATATATTTACTTATTTATTTATTCTGATACTGCATGAGGCTTTTTAAAAAATTTATTCATATTCATGAGAAAAAATAGCAATGATACAGTTTCAAAACAGGTTAGTAGAGAGAGAAAAGCTGGGATGAGAGGTGTGCATGGGGAGGGGAGAGGGAAAGGAGGAGACAAAAATTAAAAATAAAGAGCCAGGGAAATGACTCAGTAGAGTAAGTGCTTCCCTGGTAAGCTTAAGGGCCTGAGTTCAATCCCTGGTTCTACCAAATAAATAAATAAAGTAAAAATTAAAGGCTGCCACTGAGGAGGCAATGCCCACTGGAGAGGGGGAACAAGTTAGTAGGACAGTTACAATAATTAATATATTGCATACTGTTGTCTTTGTACTAGTTATTCAGGGGACAAGACTCAGACATGATATCTTGTCTAAACAAAATTATTATAAACCTTCCTTCTCACTGAAGTAATAGAAGGGACCTGTATATATACCCTAATATATATATATATATATATATATATATATATATACATTTTCATTACAAAATTGTCCTTTGTTTATATCTCCCTGTTTTGTTTTGTTTTGTTAGAGATGGGTGTTCCATTGTTGTTAGAGAAGCTGTATTTGGAGAAGTTTTTAAAGGACATTTTCACACTTGATGGGAGTTCAAATATTATAGGTACTTGAATTTAACAAAATAACCCAATATAGTCCAATAGTTCATAGTACTGGGTTATCAGCAGAACTAGCAATTGGATGGGACTTTTACTACAGTAATTGAAGATAACTAATAGGAGTTGATATTTTTTCTGTTCCTAATTTTATTTTATTTTTAAAATAATATTATTGAGAAACAAATAGTAATGTGACAGTTTCAAAACTTATTAATAGGACAGTTTCAATAATTAATACACTGAATATTGTTGTCTTAGTGGTTATTTGTTGTACAAAATGCAGACATGCTATCCTGTCCACAAACACTATTAGAACAGATCTTTGTATTCATTGAATTAAGAGAATGTGGATGTATATTCTATTTTGAATATACAGGTACAAAATGGTCCTTCCTTTGCATCTGCTTTTTTTGTTTCGTTTTGCCATTGAAATATTGTAGGTATGTGAATTCAGAAAAATATTCCAATATAGTCCAGTGGGCCATAATAGTAGTAGGTTTTCCATAGCACTGGCAATGTCAGAAGTTGTGAACTTGAGCCTTTTATAGCTCAGCCTGTTAATATGGCCTTAGTTTTTATACTTTGCTTTTATACTTTTCTGCTGGTTGGAAGACCAAGATAAAGCAAGATCTATATAACAAGAAATGAAACTTCTGTATTTGACTGACAAGGTCAGTCAAATCCCTTCAGGATTTATCCTGCAACCCTGTACAGCAATTTGTTGATCCGTTGCCATTGTCAGCCATGTGGATGAGTCACTGCCATTGCTTGACCAGTTTGCTCTCCGTGAAAGCCTGAGAGAATGTTTTCCCTCCATGTGACTCTCTTTAGGCACACTCTACCTCATCGATCACTTCCCTCTGTGGCCCCATAATCTCCTTGATCAGAAAATTTGGGACAAAACTGAGATACATGATGTTATAGTACAGGTTCTCCGAGTCCTGAGTCTTCACTGACCTTCAAAGGCCAAAATGTTGGCTGTCCTTATAGCCCTTCTTTTTCTCTAACGTTGGGTCTGTAGACTTAAGTTGTTAACCCTCCAGAAGAGAAGCTTAATGAAATTATTACTCTATAAGATAGGCAGTTGAGCTTAACCTCATTATCTGTCTGACTATCAAACACCTTAGTCATAACATGGAACAGGTATTTTCCATCAAGTATTGATATGTCAAATTTTCAGTCCCTACAGAATATGAAAAAAAAACCTTAAAAATAAAAAAAGCACATATTAAAAAATAAGAATAAACAATTACATATTTTTACATAGAAATTTATAAATGTAATCATATACAGCATTGCAGCAGGATAGTCCTGTAACTCTTTTTCTTGTCTTTTGTTTTCATTTATTACCCTTTTAAAAAACATTTACTTGAGAGACGGTATGGCAATAATTGGTGTGTCATGACAAGCAGTACGTATCTAGAAGACCAGAACGGCAGGCATTCCAAGCTGACCCTTCTATTACACATCGCTATCTTCAGTGCACATGCTCAGTTAACAGGTGTCAGCATATGGAGTTAGGGTGAGAATCCTACCAAGTAACTGCTAGTTTCAAAAACCTGCTCATGTTTTTCAGCATCACTGCCTTACCCATCTAGTGCCTATAAATGTATGCTTTGCCCCTGTCATGTTTCCTAGCTTTTTTCCTTGTCCTCTCTTCATTGTCTAATCCTCAAGTTCTTGCTTTCCTTTTACTTGTGTTATATTTTTCTATTTTTATTTCTTCTTTTGAGTTCTTATACTAGGGAGACTATACAATATTTGCACATGTGGGTCTGGTTTATTTCACTTACGAGTATATCTTCAAATAGCATCCACTTAAATGGAAAGGGTTTGAGTTTATCATTCTTTATAGTTGACTGATACTCTGTTATATAAAAGTACTACATCTTTTCAATTCATCCCTCAGATAACAGGCATCTTGGTTGTTTCCAAGATTTGGCTATCACAAATTGTACTGCTATAAATATAGGTACACACATATCACTATAATATGACATTTTCAGTTCCTCTGGGAAAATTCCCAGTAGAGGGATAGCTGGTTTGAATGGGATTTCCAGTCCTAGTTTTTTAAGGAGTCTCCACACTGATTTCCATAATGGTTACACCAGTCTACATTCCCACCAGCAGTGGGGAAGGGTTCCATTTTCCCCACACCCTCTCCAACATTTGTTGTTAGTTAATTTCTTTATGATAGCCATTCTTTCTGGGGTGAGATGGTGTCTCAGTGTTGTTTTAATTTGCACTTCATGGATGGCTGAGGTGGAGAATTTTTCATGTATTTACTTGCTTCTTGTACATCTTGCTCTGAGAAGTGTGTGTTTATCTTGGATGCCCATTTCTGGATTGGGTCTTTAAATTTTGGGGACCTAATATCTTTTTAGTTCTTTATAAATTCTGGAGAGCAAACCTCTGTCTGCATGCTTCTTGGTCAAGATGTTTTCCAAATTTGTGCGTTGTCTTTTCACTTTGTTTGTAATTTCTTTTCAGGTGGAAAAACTTTTCTGTGAGAAGGGGTCCCAGTTGTTAATTCTTTCGAGTGTTACCTGTGTGATTTGATTTTTGTTCAGAACTCTTTGCTTACTCCTACGTCTTCAAGAATTCTTCCTACTTTCTCTTCCAGGAGATTTATGTTTCTGTTTAAATGTTTAGATTTTTAATGCATTTTGACTTTAGCTTAGTGCCTGGTGATAGACCTGGGTCAAGTTTTAGTTTTTGGCATGTAGAAAGCCAGTTTTTCCAGCTCCATTTGTTAAAGAGGCTGTCTTTCTTCCAGTAAGCATCTTTGACCCCTTTGTCAAAGATGAGGTGGCTGAGTGTGTTTGTAGAGGCTTCTACATCTTCTAATCTACTCCACTGATCCTCAAGTCTATTTTGTTGCCTTTCTGATTTTAGCACAGTAACTTTGTAGTATAATTTCAATTCAGGAATTGTATTGCCTCCTGCCTTGTCTTTGTTTCTCAGGACAGCCTTTGCTATTCTAGGTCTTTTCTGGTTTCCCATAAATTTAGGAACAATTTCTCTAGGTCTGTGAGGTATGTTGGTCGTAGGTTGATAGGAATTGCATTAAATCTGCACAGCAATTTTGAGAGTATGGCCATCTTCATGATGTTGGTTCTTCCTATCCAGGAGTAGGGAATATCTTTCCATTTTCTGAAATCCTCTTCAATCTCCTTTTTTTTCAGAGTAATGTAATTTTCCTTGAAAAGATCTTTGACTTCTTTGGTTGGATTAATTCCAAGGTATTTCATTTTCCATGGTGCTATTGTAAAAGGTATTGTTTCTCTGATTTCCCTGTCAGTGTGTTTCTTATGTGCATAGAGGAATGCTATTGACTTTTGGTTATTGACTTTGTATCCTGCTATGCTACTGAATTTATGTATCAATTCTAGTAGCTTCATGGTGCAGTTTTTTTGTCTTCCAAGCAAAGTATCATGTCATCTGCAAATAATGATAATTTAATTTCTTCTTTACCTATTCTTGTTCCTTTTATTTCTCTCTCTTGTCTAATAGTTCTAGCTAATGATTCCAGAACTCAGAACTATATTGAATAGGAGTAGTGATAGAGGGCAACCTTGTCTTGTACCAGATCTGAGAATAAAAAATTTCA
This sequence comes from Ctenomys sociabilis, assembly GCA_004027165.1. Taxonomy (NCBI): domain Eukaryota; kingdom Metazoa; phylum Chordata; class Mammalia; order Rodentia; family Ctenomyidae; genus Ctenomys; species Ctenomys sociabilis. Next base: position 73,852 of record PVKA01002004.1, on the reverse strand, counting down.
ACCTTTCCCCATTTAGAATTATATTAACCATTAGGTTGTCATAGATGGCTTTTATCAGAATGAATTAGAGGCCATCTATCCCAAGTTTTTACAAGACTTTGAACATGAATGAGTGTTTCTCAAAAGCCATTTCTGCATCAATTGAGATCGTGTGGTCTTTAGATTTGGCTCTATTGATATGGTGTATCACATTTACATATCTGAGTATATTGAACCATCCCTTCATCCCTGGGATGGATCCTACCTGGTCATGGTGTATGATCTTCTTGATGATTTGCTGTATTCTATTTGCTAGGATTTTATTGAGGATTTTTTCATCTATGTTCTTGAGGGACATTGGCCTGTAGTTCTCCTTTTTGGTTGTATCTTTCCCTGGTTTTGGAATCAGTATAATACTTGCCTCCAGGAATGATTTTGGGAGGACTGCTTCCTTTTCAGTTTCATTGAAGAGTTTGAGAAGTGTAGGGATTATATCTTCCATAAATTTCTTGTAGAATTCAGCTGTGAATCCGTCAGGACCTGGATTTTTCTTTGTCAGTAGGCTTTTTTGTTACATTTCATATTTGGTTGGCTATTATTGCATTATTGAGAGTGTTATATCTTCTTGATTCAGTTTTGGTGATTTGTACCTTTCTAGGCATCTCTCTGTTTCTTCTATTGTATGAGAATAAAGGTTCTCAAAGCAGCTTTGGAAAATCTTCTTAATTTCCACTGGGTCTGTGATAGCTATGCCCTTTCATTCCTTATTGCTTGTATTTGAATTTTTTCTTTCCTCTTTTTGATGAGATTAGCTAGGGGCTCAATTTTATTTAATCTTTCAAACAACCAGCTTTTTGATTCACTAATTCTTTGAACTGTTTTCTTTGTCTCAATTGAATTAATTTCTACTCTAATCTTTATGATTTATTCCTGTCTTTGGGCTGTGGGTTTGGTTTGCTTTTTCTTTTCTAGATGTTTGAGGTGCAACATAAGTGTGCTTATTTGTTCCCATTCTGTTTTCCTAATGTGTGAGTTCACAGCTATAAATTTCCAAATGAGAACTGCTTTCTTCCTATCCCATAAATTCTGGTAAGTTGTGATTGAATTTTCATCAAATTGTAGATATTGTTGAATTTCTTGTTTAATTTCATCTGTGACTCAATGGTTGCTGAGTAGGGTGTGGTTCATTTCCATGTATTTGTGGTTTTTTTCTGTTTTCTTGTCCTGTTTATTTCCAGTTTCATTGCACTGTGGTCAAATAATATGTATGGGATAATTTATGTTTTCCTGCATGTGTTTAAGCATGACCTATGGATTAGGATGTGGTCTATTTTAGAAAATGACCCATGTGCAGCTGAAAAAAATGTGTATGCAGGTGTGTTTGGGTGGAGCACTCTGTGTACGTCCACTCAATCCATTTGTTCCAAGCTGTTTATTTCTGCTACTTCTTTTCTAAGTTTTTGTCTGCTTGACCTATCTTTTTGCAATAAGGAGGTGGTAAGGTCTCCTATTGAGATTGTCATATGGGATATTAGATTTTTATGTCCATTAAGATTTGTCTTATATAGTTAGATGCTGCCATTTTTGGTTCATATACATTTATGAGTGTTACCTCTTCCTCTTGAATTTTTTCCCAACCAGTATATCGTGGCCTTCTTTATTTCATTTGATCATTCTTGGTTTGAAGTTGAGACTGTCTGAGAATTGGATTGTTACACCTGCTTTTTTATGAGGTGCTGGGGCACGTAGTATTGTTTTCCATCCTTTGACTTTAAGCCTATGAATTTCTTTATGAGTTAAGTTTCTTTTATACAGGATGCTGTTGGATTTTATTTCCTAATCCACTGTGCCAGTGTATTTATTTTAATTGGTGAATTGAGTCCATTTACATTGATGGTTATAATTGAGATGTAGTGATTTACAATTGACATGTTATTTACCTGCCACTGTTTACTCCTTTTTCTCCTGTGTTTAATTGTTTGCCCTACTTAGTGTGTTCCTTGTGTTCTCATTCATGGAGCTGTGATCATTTTGCTCCCTCTCTAGAACATCTTTTAGTAGTGTGTGTAGGGTTGGCTTTGTCATCATGAAATTCTTTAGTTGTTCTTTGTCATGAAAGTATTTCATTTCTCCATGAAACTTGAAAGAGAGTTTTGTGGGGTATAGTAGTCTGGGCTGGAATTTGTTTTCACAGAGGACTTGAAGAACTCTGCTCCATGTTTTTCTTGCCTTCATGGTTTGTGAAGAGAAGTTGGCTGTTATTCTGATGGGGTTTCCTTTAAATGTGATCTGTTTCTTTTCTCTAGCAGCTTTCAGGGTACTGTTCTCGTGCTGGATTTCTGGGATTTTGACTTTCATATGTCTCAGTGTGTTTTTAATTGGGTTGAAGTTATTTGGAGTTCTGTATGCTTCAGGTAATTGAATGTCAGATTGTTTCCTCATATTTGGGAAGTTTTCGGCTATTACTTCTGCCCATATTCTTTTTATATCATTTGCAGTGACTCTTTCTCAATGATGCCTATTAGTCTCATGTCTTTCATCTTTGCCTTGTTTTTCAGGTGATGAATTATTTTTTTCCTACCTCCTAGTTGTTTTCAAGAGATCTTTTCTTACCTTTCCACTAGCTGTGACAGCATCTTCAAGATCTGCAACTCTATCTTCAGTTTCACTCAAACTGTTTTGCAAGCTTGTGATTGAAATTTTAACTTCCTCTGTATCTCTTTGGGTCTGCTTTATGCAATCTGTTTCTTTCCTGTATTGCGCATTCAAGGAATGTGTTGCTTTTTCTAATCTCCTCTACTTTTTTTTTTTTATTCATTGTCTTCTTGACAAGCACTTATTAATTCTTTACTTCAGAGATTATTTCTGATCTGATTTCCTCTATATGTTTCTACATTTGATTCTTTACTTCAGATGCTATTAATTCAGAGATTTCTTTTTTTATTTCAGAGATTAATTCTAATCAGATCCTCTACACTTTTCTGCTGTTGTTTCTTTACTTCAGATGCAATTAATTCAGATATTTCTTTTTTTTATTTCAAAGATTAAATTCTGATCTGAGTTCCTGTATACCTTTCTGCTATTGTGTCTTTACTTCAAACACTATTAATTCAGACATTTCAGCTATGCTAATTTCCTCTACACTTGATCTGGGTAGGCTTGGGACTTGAGATTGCTTTTTGCTTCTCCTCATTTTATATAGCACTGCCCTCTGACCTTTGGTGTAGAGCTTTGGTACAGTTAACCTTAGCACTTACTAAATTCAGGTACAGATCTACTAAGTTTGAGTTCCTCCAGTTGTGCCTGCTTGGGTTGGGCTACTGTTCTCAGCTCCTTCCTGCTGCATGCCTTGGAGGAGAACCTGTTGTGCCCCTCTGGCAAGAAGTTCTGCTCTTGGATTAGCTGGGTGGCTCTCACCCCTAGCTTCTCAGCAAGGACTTCAGCTGCAGAGTTTCACCCCAGGCCTGTATACCAGGCCTGGACTGGGTCTGGAGGGGTTTAAGGAGTGCAGGAGAGTGCACAAGCTTTCCCATACACTCCCTGGACCTGGGCCTGGTCTTGTCTGGAGAGGTTTCCAAGAGCACAGAGGAAGTTCTCACTCACAAGACAGTTTTGGGCTGGCTCTGGAGGAGTGGAGGGGTCCCAAGAGTGTATCAAAAGGTCTCCTTCACACTGTGGGCATGGGCTTGATTCGGAGAGGTCCAGTGGGCACAGGGGAGCACAGGAGCTCTCCCACACACTCGCAGGGCCAGGTCTGTTCCTAATTTTAGAGGGGAAGTATTAAGCCTTTCACCACTAAATATGCTGTAACTTTTTCATAAGTGTATTTTATTAGATTGAAATTCTTTTCTATTTCTTCTCTGTTAATGTTTTAGCATGAAAGAACACTCAGCTTTTTCAAATGTTTATTCCCCCTCTCTTGATATGGGGGAATACATTATTCCCTTTTATTTTGTTGATAATATGATTTATATCAATTGATATTCAAAATGCAAAATCAACAGTATTTTGGTCATAATAGCACTTAGTCATGGTGCATTATTTGTTTCATATTTTATTGGTCTCAACTTTATAGCATTTGATGGGAATATTTTATGTTTAATTATATTTCCTTGACAGGATTGATTTTGGTATTAGGATAATCTTAGTTTTATAAAATAAACTGCGAAGCTTTGTGTCTTCCCTTGTGTTCTGAAAGTGTTTGTTTAATGTTGATGTTTTTCCTTTTAAAAATATTTGGTAGAATTTTCCAGTGAGATTCTCTAATCTTGGTGTTTCCTTTTCTTCTTCTTTTTTGTTTTTGGCTCACGGTTTTAGTATGTAATTATTATATACACTGCGGTAGTTGTTGCGTGTACATAAAAACATCCTAATTTATTTTTTTATTCCCTTCCCTTCCCTGCTTCATATAGTCTACCCTATTATTATTATTATTATTTTAATTTTATGTATTTGGTGCAGGGTCTCACCACTCGGCTCTGACTCGCTGTGATCCTCCTGTTTTCAGCCTCCCCAGCGCTAGGATTCTAGGCTTGCACCACTCCACGCCCGATCCCATGACTGGCTCACACGCCCGCGGGTGGGGCCGCGCATGCGGTGCCGGGGCTGGACCCCCTGTCTCTTGTCTAAGGGCGGTTTAGTCTTTTGAGCGACCTCACCGGCCCTAGCCTTCCTTCTTTTGGTTCTCTTTCCTTTCACAAAAGTTTTATCTTCCTACTTCCTATTATACATCTTTTATCTTGCTCTTTATTTATACTTTGAGCTTATAGCTTTAAATTAGGAATTTAATCTCTTTAAATGATAGTGTATTATTTCAGTTTTAAATTTTTGGGGGGTTAGTTTTGATGATTGTGCTTTTCTAGGAGTTTTTCTATTTACTCTGGGTTATCAAGTCCATTGGCATGAATTTCCTCATGCTATTCTGTTATTCCTCTTCTACAGTCTTTAGCATCTCTTTTATTTCTTATTTTAATAAGTTGTGCCTTCTTTCCTTCTATTTGTTCAGTTTCCCTAGGTTCTACCAATTATATTAAAAAATTCTGGATACCAGATTTTGATTTCATTGAGTTTTATTTGTGGTTTGTTTGTTTCCTATTTTACTGACATCCACTTTTAACTCTATTATTTTCTTCCTTTTACTTTAATTTTAATTTGATTTTTTTCTAGTTTCTTTAAGGATTAAATTTGCATAATTAATTTTGGACATTTTCTCCTTAAAATACTTATGATCGATCACTTTCTTTAAAACAGTGTTGATCAATGGACTCTTCTCAGTGTAGAGTTCCAAAGGTGGCTGCTGGCTTAATCTAGCTATTGAGCAACTGAAATATGTCTGTGTAACACTAACACTATTTATTTGATTAATTTTATATAATTAAATTTAAAATATCAATAGGCCCATGTGGCTGCTGACTGGCATGTTAAAAAGCGTATGTGTTGTTGAAGTGAGCACTGTTATATTAGACAGTATTCTTCCAACCTTCCTAGTTTTTGATAAGAGATACCCTATAATTTTTATTTTTATTCCACTTAAATAATCAGCCTCGAACAGATAGCTTAATGTTTTCTTTTTGTCATTGTTTTTGAGTGATTTGATTATGATGTGTGACAGATGTCCTTGTACTATCCTGCTTGGGAATCTCCGTGCCTGGCAGACCATGTGGCCACACAGCAGGAAGAGCTGCAGAACCTGGCCTGTGAGGTCTTGGTGCTGCGTGAGGCTTTTGCTTCCGGGCTGTTGAGTTTTTGGTGAGCTTTTTTAATCTGGAAAATTATGATGTTTGGTTTTGTGAATTTTTTTTTTCTTGAACATCTTTTGTGATTCTCTCCTTTCATGTCTCTTTCTCTTTCACAAACACCTGTTAATCAGATTTTTCTTTTTGCCATCTGGGCTTTTCCTAAAAATCTTATGTTTTCTTCCTTATTTCCATATTATTTTGATTGCCCTACTTTGGGGGAAGATTTTCTTCAACTCTATATTCTGATGCTTTTTTAATATTTAAATTCCTACCATGATCCAAATTTCCAAAGAATTTTTGTCGTTCCTGTTTCTGAATATATGTACATATATACTTAGACACACACTGTCTCACACACACACACACACACACACACACACACACACACACATGTTCTTGGTCAATAGTTGTAATATCCATCTTTGAATGGTCTGGATATTAATTATATCTCGTGTTGTCTTCTAGATTTTCTTTTTCATGAAAAATAAGTTCTTTGTGCCTGCTACATTTTATCCTTGCCTTGTTAGTTTTGACTTCTGTCATCATTTTGGAATTGTCTGCCAGCTGTTTGTTGATTATATGTTAGAATGGCCCTGAAGAGCTAATTGAAAGCTCTCTGTGCATGGGTGAGCCATTTAATTAAAGAGCTTCCAATGTCATTATCTTGAAGACTTTTCTTTTTGGCTCATCATATTCCTTAGAGAAACTCCTGCAGTCTTTGACCTAGAGGGTATATGCCAGGCTGCCAGTGTTAAGGAATCCAAGTGGGGCACAGGGATCACATTAAAATGCAAAATTGTATACATCCCCTCTTTTGGGGCTTCAGTACCCTCTGACAACTGTGGCTGGGGCTTCCTAGCTGGAGGCAGCCTGTTTTACCTTCTCTAGAAAATAAACTCTATTTTCCAGAAGAAAAAGGAATTTTGGAGACTGCTTAAAAAAGACTTGCAAGCAAGCAGGCTGATTTAAGCCTACCTTTGTATCTCTAGAAGTGTCTCCTGCCAGCAGTTCCTCGTAGGGGCATCTCCAGTGCAAATGAGCTGTTTCTGTGTTCTGATCACTGCCAGCTTAGGATTTAGCTTCTTGGGTCTGCTCAGTTATCCATCTGTTTTCCCGCTTCCAAAAAATTGTGGCTGGGTTCTCTTCTGTTCTTTTTGTGCTATCTTTTTCCAAATCTCATTCTCATGGGATGTAAACACTTACTAGAGGATCTGTTCTTTCTTCCAGTCTAACAAATATAGATATTGACCAAATTAAGTCTATTGGCAATGCCATTTCTCCCTGTGCCTTAAAACATTCAGATCCCTTCAATATGTGTGTACCATAATAGCACTTGTGTCTGTTAATGTGTCAACTGTAACTGTAGCTGAGGGGTTACAAAACATTGTGCAGTTAGTAAAATATATATTCATTCATGAATTTTACTCCATCTCCACAGTATAATAAAACTGCATATCCTTCAGTTGATTTGACTTTGTTCCCACTGAACTAGTTTCTAGGTGAAAGAAACAAGTTCAAAGGTAACAGTGTTATCAGGAATTTAGTTTAAAAATATTCTGGTGGCTGAAAATTGTGAGATCATATCATATACTTTCTGTATCTGCATAACAAAGAAATTGATATTTCAAATGATGACTTGAAAATACTAAAATAGATTTTTTTTTTTTGTCTTTTTGAGACAGGGTCTCACTATGCAGTTCAGGCTGGCCTTAAGCTCACTTTGTAGCTCAGGCTGGTCTCGAACTCACAACAATCCCCCTGCCTCAGCCTCCGGAGTGCTGGGATTACAGGCCTGCGCCACCACGCCTGGCTCAATACTAAAATAGATTGTTATAAAAACATTAAATTATGTTATATCTTTATTTAATAAGGTGGCACCTTAGACATGAAGAGTTTTCAGTAATGAGAGTGAATCTTTTAAGAGATTTGAGCTTAACCATACACTATTAATTAAAGCTCTCCATTTCCCAAAGTTATTCTAGCTTTGTGGCACAGAAGTAAATAAATGAGCAATTACTAGAATATTTAGCCAGAGACTGTGCTGAGATAGAAGATGCTGAGTCTACAGAATTGTAGGCCTGAGCCCATTTCAACAGTAACAAACTATTTTTCAACCAGAATATGTTTTAGTAAACTGCTCTGCAGTTGCTTCTTTTAATGAAACTCCTGAATCACTGAAGCAATCTGCTATGGAAAATCAATATTTCATGTGACAACCCATAAAGTCCTAACAAAAATCTCAGAGACAGTTACTTCTACTCTGAGCTTGAAGAGACAAAACAAGTATGAAACAGTGCTTTTCCTGCAGGATCTTACAGTTCAGCAAAGGAGAAAAAAATTATGTATAAATATAGGTACAAGGTAATATAGAAGTGGGAAGGCTGTTTTACCCAAGAGGCAGTTGAAGTCACCAAGCAGGGGACAAAGTTAAGGAAAGACAGTCTTTCTTTTGCATCTGAACTCACCTTTAGGTGCTGGGTGATAGGAACAGGACAATAATTTAGATGTAACACGTTGGGATGTAGTGGCACTCTAAAGTTTATGTTCTCAAACTTCATGATAATATTTCATATATGATACAGTATATATTTATATACACACACACATACATACATTTGTCAGGTTTCTTCTGGTAACAGACACCCATTTAAACTATGTTAAGCAAAAAAAAAAAAATTACCTACCTGACAAGGCTAATGCTAGAATGGGTCAGGTATGTATGGATCTAGATGCTCAGATAATGTTAGTAACTTACTCTTAGGTTCTGTTTTCTTTTACATTGGATTGATTTTTAGGCAGGTTGCCTATAGATAGAGGGAGTTGTGGTTAGTCGTGTGTAGCTCAGAAGATTAGACTGACCTTATAAAATCAGAGAATCTTAAGCCTTAGTGCCCATGTTTGAGGAGTACCTTGTACCCTGTTATTTACTTTTAGAGCAATCATGAAGGACACAGGTTGGTTTATCTTGATCACATGAAATTAGGGGCAGCAACTTCTCAGTGAAATGGAGCACTGCTAAGGTGAGACAAGTGTGGGTGTAGTTTTGGATAATTTATTTTAGCCTAATTTTGGTCAAAAAACAATAAAATGTGTTTAGTTCTTGAGTTTTCAGTTGTACATAGTAAGGGTCAGTAGCTGATATAGGTGCATGGATGGAGGGCATGATGAGGAGGTATCACACCTGTGCATATGAATTATCTCATCTTCTAGGTACTTCCCATCATCATCAACACCATTAATGAGAATATGCAACTTCTTGGCATTTCAGTTACAGTAAATCTATGACTTGCAATGATAATGCTCCACTGAAAAGAGTAGACTGTCAAATAAGTACAAGAGAGTGAGAATAGGGAATTACACCTGCTAAGGTCCACATTTAATCTCCTACAAGATCATTAAGAATCAATTGCTAAAATCTAGTTTCCAAGATTTTGTAATCTGATTGAAGAACCCAGTCATATATCAGAAGGGAGAAAAGACTCCAAAAAAGAAGAATGTAAGTGGTTTAAGCCTTGGCAGAAGACAGATGCCTTAAGACCTACAAAAGCTGAAAGGAGAGAAACTTCTTCAAAGTCCTGGGAATAGGAAGAACCTTGATTATTATAGCAACTTCACAGATTTGTGTGTTTTCATGATTTAGGTACCCCTAAGAGAAGGAGAAAAGGGATGTAGGCAGACAATGATGGGAAAAGCACAAGTGAGAATGCAAGTTGGTGAGGGGGTAGATAAATTTGGACATCAGAAATGTTAATTAGGCTTTCCCAGATTACTTAGTAGTGACACTCTTCAGCAAGTTTCAAAAACTGCAGGAATAAGGGTTGCATCAGTGTAAAAGTCTGCCAGGGTCTTGAGCATAGCAGCAGATGTATTGCTATGGTATTTTTTCCAAGGGTATTTGGCAAAGAAGTCTAAGGAACACCCAGAACTCAAATTCAGAAACAAATTACTAGGTCAGAAAATCAGAATTATAAAATGCTTTACTCTTTCAAAAATTTCAGGTTCTGAGATGTTTCACACATCAAAAGATTCCTGGAGAGTATTGTTTAAGGGTGAAGGTAGAATTAGGTAAACACACAACAACCATTGTGACAGTGATTTAAAAATTATCGATGAGTTTTGGGGCAGAATTTGTGCTTAATAACTAAATGAATGCAACAATTATCAAAGCAAACTCCTAATTAGTTGTCCACATTCGCCCAATGTTGTGCTTTTAGCAGTTTTGCTTGCTATTCAATCAATTTAAGGACCATTTCTTACATATGATATTGCATAAGGTTTCCAAGCAGCTCCAAAAGTGTTTTTTTTGGGCAACACTAAGTTTCCTTAGAATCGTATACTGGTGTGTACTTTTGCAAAGGGTAAATCTTGTTCTCGCTATTCCTTTGCTTCTTCCATGTATTCACTGATGTTCCTGCTTATAGTATTAGTTCTAAATCCTTAGGGAATATAACAAAGAAATGAGTTTATTTCCCTCACAAGTAAAAGTTTGTTGGCTTGAATTAGCTAGATGGCTCTGTGTTCTGAAGACATTCAGGAATTCATGCATCTTCTAATGATAGCTCTGCTAGACCCTCGGCCATGGTACTTGTCTGCATGGTGGAAGGCAAGCAATGTCATGTAAAAGCTCCATGAAAAAAAGGTAAAGGCAAAAGGCAAGAAAGGACTGTGACCTCGAGTTAAAAATGACATAGACTTGTGAGGTGTGGTGGCACATGCCACAACCCCAGCACTCAGGAGACTGAGGCAGAGGATCTCAGTAAGGTCAAGGCCAGCCTGGGCTGCATAAACAAGTTCAAGGTCAGTCTGCACGCCATAGAAAGATCTTGTCTCAAATGAACAATGACCTAGAATTGGAAAGTGCCACAGATGTTAATCCAAACTTGATCACATGGTTCTATTTAGCTGTGATCAAAGAAACAGAAATCTATTGTTTTTTTGTCATATACAGAGAAAAAGGAGTAAAATAGATCTTGAAACATTCTACTTTACTTTCTTATGTCCACCCTGGCCAAAAGTATTTTAGTTTATCACTTATACATTGAATCATCTTTTATTTTTATTGAATTTGTTTATATAATCAATATATACTTAAAGACACCTTCTCTATCTTATTCTCAATGTTCTCATTCAGAAGTTTAACACATAGTAAATATGTTAGGACTCTGAAGAATATTGGGGAGACGTTTGGGGAATGGAGGCTATCTAATTTTGTGGTAAACTTACCTTCTCAGCACACTAAAGGAGCTGCCTCTGCTTGTTCACGAGAGTTACTTGGAGTGAAACTTGCTGGCTGAACACACTGAAGTAGTCATCTTGTGCATGTATGAAGAACTGATTCCGGGATCCCTCATGGGTGCAAAAACCCCTGCTGTGAATTCCCTTGTATAAAAGGGAGTGGCGTTTCATATTGCCTATGCACATCCTTCCTTATGCTTTAAGTCATCTCTCTATTACTTAAAATGCCCAGCACCATGAAAATAGTATGGCAATAGCTGTTTTACTGTTGGGTAGTAATATTGCTTGGAAAATAATGGGGAGTCTGCATGTGTTAAATGCAGACTCCCTTTCTTTCCCAATATTTTATACCCTTGGTTGATTGAACCAAGAGGTGTAGAAACACACAGAAATGAGGAGCTGACTATACTTTTGACTCATTTTTCTTTCTTTCTGAAATGGAAATAGTCAGCAATGAGAAAGAGAAACCAAATTTTTTAGCAGCAACATCATAGCTATTGTTTCCAGTTCATATTCTAATGTTCCTTGTCTAGTAAATTGCTATTGTAATTGTCTCCAGAACCTGCCTGTCATCTGTTGCCAAGTCAGTGAGGATTCTGTCAATGATTGTACATGATTTAATATAAAGAATTTGTCGAGGCAAACATCCAGATGTTTCCATGTCAAATATACAGTCTTATTCTATCTTTTTTTTTGATGAGAATTTCATCATGCATTTGAAACTGAAAATATCAAATTCTATCCTGTAGTTCTTTATGCCTACATTGTATTGCTTTGATTTATTTTAGTAAATCTTATAACCTGTTAGAATTTCTGAGGCCTTCTGGGAAATGGAACAGTGGTGAGCAGCAATAAATCAACTACTCTAAAATTCAGAATCCAGACACTAAAAAACAACTTGGGGAAGAAAAGAAGGAGGTAGGAGGATCCCTGGAATAAACTGAAGGGAAGATTATAGACCACAGAGAAAGTGAAACAACAGATCACAACACAGAAAAGGACTACACTTTTTCCTAGACTCCCAGCTCATGGTATGAGAGGGGATTGACACTACAGAGACATAGAAAGGACAGGTGACTCCAGAGCCTCCAAGAAGAAATGTACCTGTGGAACAGAGCAACAGACACTGTGTCCTGCATGACTGTCCTCTAAGTGCCTGCCATGTTCCCTGAAGGTGGAGGGCGCAACTGAACCTGGGTCTCAGAGCAGCTGTGGGTTGGCTTTGCCTCAGGACTCCCAGTGTTGGAGCTGCACAGTGACTGGGTAAGGGACAACTGTGGGAGATGACTAGGGTAAGGGAGCTGAGGTCAGACTGGCAAGAGACACCTACAGTGTTGTAGGCTGAGTGAATCAGGTCCCAACTCCAACACCAGAAGCTAAGATCAGCCTGAATTTCCATGGAACTGAAAACATCAGAATCGGCCTCTGCCCTATTTCTACTGCAGGTTTGCTGGGATCGCCCAGTATCCCACCTTAATCCTGCTGTGGGCTTGTTGGGATCATCCAGCATATATCTGGGCTCTGTCTGCTTCCCTTGGCCACTGTAGACCCTAGAAGATAATCACAGGCTAAAAGTCACAGATAAATTTCTTTTTCTTATTTTCTGTATTTTCATTGTTTTTCTTTTGTCATGATTATGAATATTGTTTTTAGTTTTGTTTTGTTATTAATTTTTTTTTTTTCATTCTTCTTTTCCTTCTGTTTTCTTTGCTGTTCTCTGAATCCTGGGCAATTTTCCTTCATCTGTCAGCCTTGATTCCAATCTTTATTTCTTCTTTTATTTTTTACTTTTTCCCCTCTTAGCCTTTTTTCTCCCCTGGTGGCAAAATTGCTCCTTTGAGTGGTTATCTATGCCATATATATTTCTGATTTGTTTTAGGTTTTGTTGTATAACCATCAATCTTGTACGTAGGGTTGAAAGTGACAAATTAATAGTTGTCAATTTGTCATTTTCTAGACTGTGGATGATGATACTGTTACTACTGATGGTACCTTTTAGCCAATGTGATGTAGTTAATTGTGACTTTGTACACCAATCCTGAGATTGTCTGGTGATCATAAACAATGATATAATCTAATATGAAGGAATTAGATGCTAGGCCAAATAGGCAACAACCTCTCATTCTTAATGAACTGAAGAGGCAGGATCTTAAGACAGACTCAAAAAGCAAAAACCAGATATGTGTAGAAGATATCCCTGAAAAAGTCACTTCCTAAAGAGGTCTCAGTACTAGTAATAAAGTGCATAACACAAGCAATTCAAAGCCTCAATACAGAAAACAAGTCACACACACACACACTCAAAACAAGATAGAAACAAGAGCCAATCCCAGACCTACAACTTGCCCAAGACAAATCTAGAGGATAATGACATGGAAGAATCAAAAAATACCCAGCTGAACTTTATGAAGTGGTAGCTGTGGAAGTAAAAAAGCAGATGAATGACTTTCTATAAAAAAGTCAGAAGTAACTACACTGATAGCTGAAGAGATGATCACCATAACAAAGGACATGGTTAGGGAATCTACTGTAGATATAGATAAAAAACAGGAGCTTAGGAAAGTGATGGAAACATTAGACTGCCAACATAGGAAGCAACTGGAGTCCATAAAACAGATTCAAACAGATATACAGGAAACTAAAGATTATATGGAAAGTAAACACAGCAAAATTAACCAAAATAAAGAGAGAACATCAGGTGTTGAACACAGGTTTGCAGACAGTGATCATCAAATGAAAGAACTAAAAATAATAAGAGACAATGAAAAATCAACACAGCAGCTGTTAGATGATGGAAAGAAAAACAACATAAGATTAATCAGGATCATGCAAAGTACGAAGATAGCACAAAGGACCTAAAAACTAGAAGTAATACCAGAAAACTTCCCAAGCATGAAAAAAATTGATATATAATAAGTGAGGCATATAGAACAACAACTAGACGTAGTCAGAAAAGACTATGCCAAGACATGTAACAGAGAAGACTTAATGGCAGTATTCCTTTAAAGAAATTGAAAGAGAAGCATTGCTCCCAAACTCATTCTAGAAGCCAGGGTTTCCTTGATTTCAAAACTAGAAAATGATCCAACAAAAAAGAGAACTACAGGCAAATCTCTTTAATGGAGATAGATGTAAAAATCCTGGCAAACAGAATGCAGCAAACCATCAAAAATTATACCCTAGGCCAAGAATACTGAAAGGACTCACATATCAATAAATGTAAGACATCACGCTAACAGGACAGAGGAAAAGGCTACAGGATCATATCAGCAGGTGCAGAAAAAGCAGGTAACCAAGTCCAATACCAATTCATGATAAAACCACACAGAAAATTGTCTCAATCTGATAAAAGCCAACTATAGCAAAACAATGACCAACCTTGTACTAAATGTTAAAAAAACCCTAAAAGTCTTCTTTATAAGGAATAAGATAAGGGTGCTTACTATCACCACTCCTTTCATTATAGTTCTACAGGCATGGGACAGAGCAGTTAGGCAAGAGAAAGAAATACAGTAAAATGAATATGGGAAAGAAAGGAAGAAGTTAAATTATCATAAAGACTCCAAAAACTCTATTGAAAGACTCCTGGAATTTATTACCAAATTCAGCAGCAGAGCTGGATACCAAGTCATCACTCAAAAGTATACAGCCTTCCTGTACACAAATAAATTCACTGAGAGAGAAATTAAGGAAGCAACACCTGTCACAATAGCACCAAGAAACGTGAAATACTTAGGAATCAATCTAACAAAGGGTGTGAAAGACCTATACTTTGAAAACTAGAGTACTCTGGAAAAAGTGGATCAAAGAGCACATCAGACAATGGATAGATATCTCTCATGGTTGAATAGATAGAACCAGTATAGTAAAAGTGGCCATACTCCCAACATTTGATAAAGAAACTACTCTGTGCATATTCAGCTACTTATCATTGGCAAAATTAGCAACACAAGGGAAGTTTCTTTACTAAATGGTTCTGGAAAAACTGACTTTCCACATGCTGATAAATGAACCTTGTCTTATTACTTTTCTCTCATTGATGAGACAAAATATTGGATGCCCAAAATTAAGTTTGGAGGTTTCAGTCCACACTGGACTGGCTCCAAGGCAGGATGGCACATGGTAGAGGGCAACACTTTATTGCAGCAGAACGTAGCAAAATCTACAAGAGAAAACAGAAGCTCAGCCGGGAACAAGCCTCTTTATCTCCCTTATATTGTATACAGGCTACCCACCCAAGTGTGGGTGTAATAATTCCACCAGTGGCTCATGAATCAATCATAAACTACAGAAGCCTGCTCCATAACTGCATGAGGCTTTGGGAAGACACAAAGCATAAGAAACCTGGACCCCTATCTGTCACCAAATTGAAATGGATCAAAGATCTAAGTAAAAAAAAAAAACACTCATTCTTCTGGAAAATAGGTTAGGCAAAACTCTTGAAGACATAGGGGTAGGCAAAGACTTTATGAACAGAAAACCTAAACTGCACAGGAAATATTACAAAGAAACAATAACTGGGATCTCCTCAAACTAAAAAACCTTCTCCATTATGAGTGAAACCATTAACAGAGTAAATAGATAACACACAGAATGGAAAATAATCTTATCAGATCCTCCTCAGATAAAGGACTAGTATGTAGACCACATAAGGAACTCAAAAAAGTCAGACCCCCACCTTTAAAGAGCCAATCCAAAAATAGGCATCTACAGTGATAGAAAATTCTCAGATGAAGCACAAACATCAAGTAAATATACGAAAATTTTTCAGCACCACTGGCCATTAGAGAAATGTAATTTAAAACAACACTGAAATTCTGTATCACTCCAAAAGGAATTGCTGTCATGAAGAAATCAGTCAATAACATGTTGGTGTGGTTGTGTGGGAAAAGAACTCCTTTTGCTGGTGGGACTGTAAATTGGTACAAGCACTATGGAGATCAGTACGGAGATTTCCCAAACGCTAAAGTAAAGGCTCCGTTTCACTGAGCTCTCCCCTGCTAGACATCTTCCCAGAAGAAATATAAGCATCATACCACAGTGACGTGTGTGTACCCACATTCACAGCAACATAACTTGTAACAGCCAAGCCTGGGAACAGCCCATATGCCCATCAACTGATGAATGGATAAGGGAAGAGGTGGTTTTTATATACAGCGGAGTACTACTATGCCATAGAAGGGTAGATTTGAGTCATTGTAGGAAAATGGATATGTCTCAAGACCGTAATCTTAAGTGAAATAAATCAGACACACAAGTTTAAACATCACACCATTTTCCCCCTTTCTCCCCTACCTCTTCTCTCCCTCCATCTCTTAATCTCCTGCCTCTTTTTGAAAGATCCACTTTCCTATTGCCTCTCATTTATCTTTCACATTTATTGTCACTGTCGTAGTTAAGGTCACCATGGGCTCCCCCTAGATGTAGCCGAAGCTGCTTATGATCTTCCTGCCACCGGTGTTGCTGCCATGCAGCCAGAATGATTATTTTTAGGACTACATCTGGCCACGTCATCCTTCACCCTACATATTTAAGAGCCTCGCATGGCCCTTTGTATGGCCCCTCTCCTTCACATAGTTCATCAGTAGAGTACCCTTAAGTCTCACTTCCCTTCAGTAGTCTAAGTCTATCTCTACTGCTTCAGTGTAATTATAAGCAGTATCTGCTTTTGTCCTCAATCATGTTCTGACCTTGCTGCTGGATGAAATAGTCACCTTATCTCTAAAGTCTCTCATCTGAAGTTTGCTTTCTTTTTGGTGTCATCCTTTTTTTTTTTTTTTTTTGTCTTTTTGAGACAGGGTCTCACCGTGCAGTTCAGGCTGGCCTTAAGCTCACTTTGTAGCTCAGGCTGGCCTCGAACTCGCAATAATCCTCCTGCCTCAGCCTTCCGAGTGCTGAGATTACAGGCATGTGCCACCACGCCCGGCTCTGGTGTCATCTTTTGTGATTCCCAGCTCGGTCTTACTAAACGCCTTTAAAGCCTTTTGATGCAAACTCCTTTTGCTCCTTACTCTTGTCCTGACTCTTCTCTCCTTCTGGGTAATTTTTAAAATCTTTTTTCTCCTCTGGTAAATAGCTCTACATTCTTTAGGTCACTGCTTAATTCCATAATTAGTGCTGTTCTATCAAAACTCAGCACATCCGTATTTCTGCCCTAATGGTTCTTCCCACATTGGTGCTTTACTATGTTTTTGCCTGAAGCCACGATTATATCCAACCTCAAGGGCATGGACTGGGTATCTTAGTCATGTTTTCCCCAGGAACTTTTGCTACCTCAGTTACGAAATAGGTACTCTAAATACTTGATGAGCAGGTATACCTAGTAGCCTATGAGAATACCTAGTAGCCTATGAAGACATTTGACCCCTTAAGAGTAGAGTGAATGTGTATAGGGACAGAGGCTTCAATATTAGCAAGACAAAGCAACAAATTTCGCAGTGTCCTTCAAGGGTATCTCCAGTCGAACTCACTTTTGGGAACACATTGATTGTAGAGTGCATGGAAACTTCGGATGGTGAGGTAATGCTTCTGAGTTTCAGGTGTGTCACTGCTCACAAGTGGTACATCTTAGCTCCAAAGAATGAAACCTCAACAGTGAAATCTTAGAAATATAGACAGTGACAGGTTGAAAATCTGAGGGGACAGAGGCTCCAAATTCTCCTCAGTTCACCCCATCAGGAGTTAGGTGTGCTGACCATGGAGGAGGCTGGCCTTGAGTGTGTTTTGGAGCCACAGGGTGGCTGTGGGAAGCTGACAGTACCAGCCAGAAGCACCGCTGCATCAGTGCATGTTGAAAGCACTCAGCTTTAGTGCAATGAGAAAAACACTCCCCCTCTCTTTGTTTATCCCATTGTTTCTGATTTCTTTTCTCCTGAAGTCCCAGTTTGTACTAACAGCTTTGGGGGTGGTGGTGAGGTGAATTTTTAAAACCAGTCATCTGTCATGCATAATTTGTTTTGGTGGCTCCAAGACTGTTTAGAGTCATGTAAAATGAGGCCATTGTTTTGTTGTTCTTGACACATCACACTGGGGACAATTACTGGAATCCTTCAAGAATTATATTGTGCATTAGAACAGCACGATAGTGTCCAGTACAAGAAATATATTGATTGCCATCAAACAAAGATTCCGTGTAAATATCGGTGGAATGTTCTCTAGGTCACCTAGGTAGTAAGGCAGTGGGTGTCTCTAGCAGCACATGATGTCCTTCTGCAGAGCAGATGTATTCATCCTTCCAAAACAATCCAAAACAAAACCCGAAGTCAAGGACACAGAGTGCTCTCCTGCTGTGGGAAACAAGTGGACCCGGTGTGTCAACCTGGATGATTTAATAAATCTTATCGCTAGCTCCATCTCTGTAAGCTTTTGTCACAGGAGGAAGATATAAGAATTTGGTTTTTGTTTGCCTATTTTTGTTCCTACTGCTTTGCTTAGGACATTTATTTCACTAACCTTGCTCTTAAATTCCTTTATTAAAGAGTAAAGAATGCTTTAAACGTCTTACCTTATTAATTGGGGTAAAAGTACACTTCGTATGTTTTTGAACCTGAGAATAATAGTCTTGTTTTCAATACCACCCAAGGGGGTCTGATGAGTTGGAAACTGGTTTTTGATGCTACCCTCTCTCCCCTTACTCAGGTGCTCCTCTAGCTACAAAATAATGACTTTGATGGGTGTAAGTTTCTTTATTTTATTATTTAATTTCCCTGATGCTGGCTCAAATGAATCATTTCAAATAAAAAATTTAGAAAATAGAAATATAGAAGAGATTTTGAATATCCAAAAATGGATATTTAGGTCCTTGAAATATGGAACTGACGGTATGACTCCACTGAAGCAATTTCTCAGCTGGGCAGGCATGGCACTGGGGTTTGCATTCTGAATTTTACTTGCGCTTGCTAGGATTCCCGAATGGCTTGTTGCTGCATAGCTCAGTAGCATGGGAAGAAAGAGCAATTGTACAGATTTAAGACTAGTTTGTTGCAAGGTGCTGTAGTCAAAATCTCTTGCTATGATTAATATACAGTATTCTGCACCTCTAAGGGAAGAAGACTGCATGTGTGCTCCATATGGAGAAAAGTTTCACTTCCTCCTCCTCTAGCTGGAAATTCCAGTTTAAGTAAATTCCATGATGGGGTGTTGGTGGACTCATGCTCCTTATTTGCCATTTAAAAGTATGTCTGATTCTAGTTCAGCCAGCAGCCCAGTGTACTTTCACTGGGGTAATTTTGTGTTTAATTTGTTTTAGTTTCTGCTTACCGTTATCTTGTGGAGTAGGCATGATTGTACTCAACTGAAGAAAGTAAAACTCAGAAAAAAAGAAAAAAGGGCCAGAGAGATAGCTCAGTAGAAGAATAAGAGCTTGCCTGGCAAGCGCAGGGTCCTGAGTTCAATCCCCAGTACTGGAAAAAAAAAAAAAAAAAAAGAAAGTGAAATAGTAATTTCACCTCTATTTACTCAGAGATTAAGTGCTCTAGGCACCATACTATGCTGTCTCCTTTTATGAGTGGACTACAAAAGCCTCGCTTACCTGTTCTTTGTCAACAGTAACAATTAAGGTAATGAAAACACAGAATGTCAGGACTGCAGTTAGTGCTGTGGATAGCGAAAGCCCAATGAGTCACTAACCAGTTTTGCCTTCATTGTACTCCATGACTCATAGGAAGAGATAGGTTTTAATTAATTAATTTTTAATGAGCAGAATATATTTATTGGGGGAAAGAAAGATCCTGTCCCACAGAAGAACAGAAGAGGGGCCTGAGAGAGTGATCTCTGGGAAGCTGTCTCTTTACTTTTACAGAGTAAAACCATGTGGTGAGGTGGGTCTAAGGTGGTGGAGAAGACATGGGAATTCACCTAGGTGAGCATGAGTTGGGACAAAATTGTGGTCAACCAATGAGGTTACAAGGACCATTGCTCATGTGAAATGGATTAAATTCAGTATCAAATGAGGAAGCGAGTCTTGTAGCAAGCAGGCATGAATACAGGACAGGGTCTCTTCTTGTTGGGAACTGGGTTAGTGACTAATTTGGGCTCTTACAAGGTGATTCATACTATTTAGAATATGAATCCCTGATGCCCACCCTTACAGAAGTATGTAGTTGTGTTTGTTTCCTCTTTTGTCTTGAAGTCGCCCACTGTCTCTTCCAAGTTGTAAAGTCACCTTGTCTTCCATATAGTCTCCTTGAGGTCCTGGCCCTCTCTGACTGCCTATAAAATTTCTATCTAATATTGCTGCCTACAACATTCCCCGCTCTGAAAAAGTGACCCAAACTGCCACGAGGGAACCACGGGCAATGACCACTGTGGCTTCTTCAGGCTGAAAGGGGTCGTATTTGTGATTAGAACATGTATAATCAAACTGTAAGTATTTAAGCTAATGTAAATTTATAAACTTTTGAGGCATAGCAATTATAACTCATTAGCTCTTAGACCCCTTTGTTTATAAAGTTTGACAATTTGCTATAAGTTAAGTTAGCTTTAGTTAAGAGGTCACACCTATATTTACTATCAACATGAAATACCTGAATTCTATCAGAAATCAACCATGCTAACTTAATGCAGTTATTATGAAATACACAGCATTCAGATTAATGTAATGTCCCACAAATGTTTTAGATATGACCCCCATTGTAAGCAAGGGGCACTGCTGAGGGATTTCTCCTTTTAAAGCTGTAGCTCTGAGTTTTATGTCACAAATAGAAGACCTGGCTCTATCTAAAGGCCCAAAGCTATTGGACACTGTGTAATCAGTGTCTTTAGAATGTTTTTTTTATGCTGACAGGATTTCACCTGTTCTTGGGGATCTATTTTAACTAGTGAAATACCTTTTTAAGTCTTATACGTGAACAACAATATACATTACATTTGTAAAAAATTAGTCTCAGCATCATTTTTATTAGTAGGCAACCTGAATATATATTGCAATGTCTCAGTTACAGCTAAAGTAAGACATCTTCTGAAGTCTGTTTCTATTGAGGTATGATGACTGGAAGGAAGGTCAAGGTTGGAGAAAGACCGAGAGGCCTGTGCCAATGTCCAGCAATAAGCTGGATTTCTTCTATAGTCATGACTACTCAGGGCTCCTCCAGGGAGAGGACAAGTAGAGATAGCAGTCTAACCAGAGGGAGAAGGCAGGCCCAGGGCCCTTAGGTCGTAATGGACCACCATGGAAGCTCAGCCCAAGTTTTGGGGGCTCTGCCTTAGAGTGCAGTCTCACTTCTAGTGGCTACCTTGGCAGTCACAGCATGGTTTATGGGCCTCTTATGATGACCTGGCTTTTGTGACAGCAGTAGCAGATGAACCTCATCAGCAGATGAACCTCATTGTCACTGAGCTCTTCTTGGAGCCCAGAGAATTGGACTTAGAGTCTGTTTTGAGGCTGCAACAAAGGCAGCTGTTTTTGATCTCTTTGCTTTCTCTCCATGGTTTTCTCCCAGTTCTGATTCTAGGACACTAAGGAAGCAGTTTTTACTAAAGTACCAAATGAGTTGTCTGGAGCAAAAGCTATCTTTTGTAGCTCTTTTCTAATGTCTGGAGCTGACTGAGTAATGAAC
Source organism: Ctenomys sociabilis (assembly GCA_004027165.1). Lineage (NCBI taxonomy): Eukaryota > Metazoa > Chordata > Mammalia > Rodentia > Ctenomyidae > Ctenomys > Ctenomys sociabilis. The sequence goes on along the minus strand of PVKA01002004.1, from coordinate 52,344 downwards.
TCATCTGTAAGAGTCATCTGCCCCTCTACAGAATTAACTCAAGAAGTATGCTTTACCAGCTCCTCTATTAAACATTCTAGGGGTGTTTATCTTTCTCTTGGTAAACAACTACAATTTAAAATAGCTAGAAGGCTTGGTTTCACTTCTTCTTAGACCTTCAAGAATATACACCAGAAAATATCTTTTCCAGTCTGCTGCCTGGCTGACTATTATGTCACCAGGGGTCTGAGTATTTGGGCTCCAGGTAGTCCCACTGGCTGTCTAGAGATAGATTTTATTTGTTATTACAAAGGTGTGTTGGCAATGTATTAGCTTAGATCACCAGGTATAAGCATGTGAAGTTGGTCAAAGTAAAAATGTTAAGCATTAATTGCTACCTTCAAAAAACAGTCAGCTATCCTGTACATATGCAGATATGATTTTTTTTAAAGACAACAATGTGTAATATAACAACAGCTGTTGAATACCTATCATCTTTACTTTTTCCTTTCTGGGATGAGGGGAATTGTGTATCATTTCTAATGTATTATTTTTCTTTTCTCTTAAAATAAAAAAAGTCAAAAAAAAAAAAAACCTGAGGAACAAAAGTGCGTTGTTTTCGTCCGTTTTCTTTTATGCCTGGACTTGGCATTAGCACTGCTCTTGCTCTGCAGCCCGAGCTGAGAAGGACCCACGCATCGAGCTTAGCAGGGCCCCTGCTCTTCATGTGTTTCTACTGCATGACAGGTGTAATAGATGGACCACGGTGACCAAATATCCACGAGGGTGCTGACAAATTCTCCATCAGTTACAGCAGCCCAGTAACTCAAGAATCTCACATTTTGAAAAATAGCAATCCAACAAATTAAAACATGCTCCTCAGCACTGCAAACACCAGTGGCTGCACACACCAAGACACGCGCACTTCGTTTGTAGGAACACACTTCAAATCCTCGGAGACAGCTTACTCTTAGGAAGAAGCTGAGCATAGATTGAAATCTGCTTGTAGCGCACAGCAAGTTAAAAAAGGATCTGTTTATCCTTGATTGTTGCTCAAAATAAGAGACTGGATTTCCCAAAATCATTATTAGCAAATTTAGTGAGGGCTATTTCTGTCCATCTGATCAGGAGATGACATATAAAGTTTATTTAGAGACATAAAATAATCTAAACCATGTTTGTTTTGACTTTCCTAGGAAGCACATGATTGGACTCCAATAGACTTTTTTCAAAACCATTTTCTGTTTTATCTTCTATTGTAAATAAAAGCTTCATCCTTTTGCCTTTTCTCTGTTCCCTTTCATTCCTGCTGCAGTGGGCACTGACAGGGCTCTAGTGCATGGGAAAGGTCCAGTCATTTATCAGAGTAGCTGCAGAACAGAAGAGAGTGGCTGTGAAGCTTAGGCTCTCGCAGCTTCATGGTGGAAATCCACGCTCTCGGGTTTCACCACCACCGGCAGCACTCTACTAAGTTGCCTAGACTGGTCTTGGTCCCAAGACAGCTGCTATGAGGGATGGAACTGCAGGCTTGGTGAATTGCAAGGGAACCACTGGGCACACTGACCTGAGGAGGCAACTGCTACACTCTGGGCAGACGGTGGCTTTGGGGACTTTTACTTCCAAGTGGTACTCTTTATTTGTTGAATTGTGAAGGATGCTTTCCTAGGGGGACATGTGGCTAAGTATTTCTGAGAACAATTTTCAAGATAATGTCCAACAATGGCTCTGTTCTTGAGGGGAAAGGAAAAGAAGTACACAAAGGCACCACAAGGACTCCACATGACATTTGAACATTGTGAAGAACTGTAGCATGCTACCTACCCATAGAGAAGTGGCCCTTTAAATCTAAAGACAAAATATCAAGTATAAACTTTTGTTTTTCTTTGAATCATCAGAAAACACCAATTCAGAATCTTTTGTGTTTTAAATTTTGTTGTTTTATGTTCATAGTATATAATGTTCATTTTCCTCATGTACATAATACAACTGAATTGTTTTTAAACTTCCTTCCCATTTTTTCCCTCCTCCTTTCTCCATCTCTCGGCCTTCTCTTGTTTTTCAAAAGTTCTATCTCTCTGTTTCCTATTTTCTACCTTTTATTTTGCACTTTATTTAAATTTTGGGTTTCTCATATAAGAGAGACCATGCAATGTTCTTCATCTGATTGTTTCACTCAACGTCATGGTCTCAAGGTCCATCATTTTCATACAAATGACTCAATTTTATTTCTTTATGGCAGACTAGCCCTACATTACAAGATAATATCACTGTTCTTTTGTCTGTTCATCTCTTGATGAACATACAGGCTTCTTCCAAGCATAGCTATGATGAATTGTGGTGCTCTACACATGCGCATCCATGTTTCATTGTGATATGATGCCTTCAACTCTGTCCAGAAGCCCCTAGAGGGGCTGAGGGGTTGCCTTAGTAGAATAAGCTCTTCCCTGGCAAGTGCAAGGGCCTGAGTTCAATCCCTGGTTCCACAAAAAAAAAAAAAAAAAAAAAAAAAAAAAAAACCAAACAGAAAAAAAAGAAGTTACCTAGAAGGGGAATACCTGGATCAAAGCGGATTCAAGTTTTAGTATTTTGAGGAATCTATGTACAATTTCTACAATAATTGTATTAGTTTATATCCCACCAATAACCTAGAAGGGCTCCCAAATTCCTCACAGCCCCTCTAACATTTGTAACTGCTTCATTCTTTGAAGAGGGCCATTGCTTATGGAGTAAGATTAAATCTCAGTATTGTTTTAATTTGCATTTCTCTAATGGCCGGTGATGTTGAGCACTTTTTATTTATTTCTGGCCATTGATACTACTTTGTTTGAGAAGTGTCTATTCATCAGTCATCCATTTTTGATTGGGTGTTTGATTTTGAAGGGCCTGATTTTTTGATTTTTATATACTCTAGATATTAGTCTTCTGTCTAAGACAAATCTAGCAATTTTTTCCTGTTGTCTCTTCACTCTATAGGTTATTTCTTTTGTTGTGCAAAAGCTTTTTAATTTTATATAATCCTACTTGTTGATTCTTTGTAGTATTTCCTCTGCAGTAGGAGTTCTATTCAGAAAATCTTTGCCTTGGGGGCTGGCTAGGTAGCTCAGCTGACGAAAGCAACTGCTTAGGCAGGAGCAGGGACCAGGGTTTGATTCTCCCTTGGTGAGCTGTGCTGGCTCTACCCCTCGGGTGCGCTGAGATGGAGATTGAGACTGGGTGTGGTGGCACTCATCTGTAATACCAGTGCTTGGGAGGCTGAAAACAGGTGGATCACTGTCAGGAAGATTTGTGTAGTGAGACTCTGTAGACACTGTACTAAATACATAAGGAAAAAAAAAGAGAAAAAGAAAGGAAAATCTTTGCCTCTTCCTATCTTCAAGAATTTTACCTATTTTATCTTGTTTTCAGCCTCCCAAGTGCTGGGATTACAGGTGCACACTGCCCTGTCCACTCCCAATGGCCTTCTCAGTGTGCTCCAGGGGCAGGGCCAGCATAGCACTTGAAGATCTAACCCTGGTCCCTGCACAGGTGCTTCAGTGTGCTGCACTTTTTCATTTCTAATTGTATTGATTGAGCTAATTTTTTCTTCTTTGAGTAAAATGAAATAGGATTGGTCTATTTTTTTATTCTTCTATTTAAATAATTTTATTGAGAAACAAATAGCAATGAGACAATTTTAAAACCAATCAGTACGACAGTTTCAATAATTAATACATTGCATATGGTTGTCTCAGTGGTTATTCATTATACAAGATGCAGACATGATGTCTTGTTTACAAAAACTATTAAAACAGACCTTTCTATTCATTGAATTAAGAGAATGTAGATGTATATCTATTCTAAGTATTTTGAATATAAAGATACAAAATGGTCATTCATTGGTATCCCCTTTTTTGTTTAGTTTTGTCAGAGAAGGACATTCCATTTTTTTTGTCATTAAAAAAAATTTTTTTTTGATGGAACCAGGGATTGAACTCAGACTCTTGTGCTTGCCAGGGAAGTGCTTATTCTATTGAGCCATCTCCCTGGCTCCCTTGTCATTTAAATATTATAGGTATGTGAATTCAGCAAAATATTCCAATAAAGTTCAGTGGTTGTTAATAGTAGTGGGTTTTCTGTAGGACTGGCAATGTTAGAAGTTGTTGACTTGAGCCTTTTATAGCTCAGCCTATTAATATGGCTTTACTTTTTATACTTCGTTTTTATACTTTTCTGCTGGTTGGAAGACCAAGATAAAGCAAGATCTATATAACAAGAAATGAAACTTCTGTATTTGACTGACAAGGTCAGTCAAATCCCTTCAGGATTTATCCTGAAACCCTGTACAGCAATTTGTAGATCCGTTGCCATTGTCAGCCATGTGGATGAGTCAGTGCCATTGCTTGACCAGTTTGCTCTCCATGAAAGCCTGAGAGAATGTTTTCCCTCCATGTGACTCCCCTTAGGCACACTCTACATCATCGATCGCTTTCCTCTGTGGCCCCATAATCTCCTTGATCAGAAAATTTGGGACAAAACTGAGATACATGATGTTATAGTACAGGTTCTCTGAGTTCTGAGTCTTCACTGACCTTCAAAGGCCAAAATGTTGGCTGTCCTTATAGCCCTTCTTTTTCTCTAACTTTTGGTCTGTAGACTTAAGTTGTTAACCCTCCAGAAGAGAAGCTTAATGAAATTATTACTCTATAATATAGGCAGTTGAGCTTAAGCTCACTATTAGTCTGAATATCAAACATCTTAGGCATAACATGGAACAGGTATTTGATATGTTAAATTTTAAGTCTATGGAATATGAAGAAAAAAATTAAAAAATAAAAGAAATATTTTTTAAAAAGGGTAAACAATTACATATTTTTATAAAGAAATTTAGAAATCTAACCATATACAGCATTGTAGCTGGACAGTCCTGTGGCATTTTTTCCTTGTCTATTGTTCTCATTTATAACACTTTTTATTTATTTTATTTTATTTATTTATTTATTTATTTATTTTTTGTCTTTTTGAGACAGGGTCTCATTATGCAGTTCAGGCTGGCCTTAAGCTCACTTTGTAGCTCAGGCTGGTCTCGAACTCACAATAATCCTCCTGCCTCAGCCTCCCGAGTGCTGGGATTATAGGCATGTGCCACCATGCCTGGCTATAACATTTTTTTTTTTTTTAAAAAAAAACAAACATTTACTTGAGAGATGGTATGGCAGTAATTGGTATGTCATGAAAAGCAGTATGCATTTAGAAGACCAGAATGACAGGCATTCCAAGCATGACCCTACTATTACTGAAATTACCAAAAAAGTGAAAAGACAACCCACAAATTTGGAAAAAATGTTGACTAATAAGAGCTCAGACGAAGATCTGCTCTCTAGAATTTATAAAAAACTAAAAAAACATTAGGGCCCCTAAATTTAAAGACCCAATCCAGAAATGGGCATCTGAGATGAACACGCACTTCTCAGAGAACCAAATTAGAGAAGTGAATAAATACATGAAAAAATGCTCCACTTTACTATCTGTTCATGAAATGCAAATTAAAACAGCACTAAGATACCATCTCACCCCAGAAGGAATGGCTATCATGAAGAAATCAACCAGCAACAAATGTTGGAGAAGGTGTGGGGAAAAGGGAACCCTTCTCCGCTGCTGGTCAGAAAATAGACTGGTGCAACCATTATGGAAATCAGTGTGGAGACTCCTTAAAAGCTAAGGCTGGAAATCCCATGCAAGCCAGCTATCCACCTACTGGGAATTTTCCCAGAGGAATTGAAAACATTATATCATAGTGAAATATGTGTACCTATATTTATAGCAGCACAATTTGTCATAGCTAAATCTTGGAAACAACCAAGATGCCCATCACCTGACGAATGGATGAAAAAGATGTGATATTTTTACACAATGGAGTATTACTCAGCTATAGAGAATGATCAACTCGAAGCCATTATATTTAAGTAAATGCCACTTGAAGATATACTCATAAGTGAAATAAACCAAACCTGCATATGTAAATATCATATAGTCTCCCTAGTATAAGAACTCTGAAGTAGAAATAAAAATAGAAAGGTATAACACAATTAAAAGGAAAGTGAGTACTTCAGGATTAGACAATGAAGAGAGAGCAAGGAGAAAAGGTAAGAAACATGACAAGGGCAAAGCCATATATTTATATGCACAAGATAGGAAAGGCAATGGTCCTGAGAATCTTCAGCAGGTTTTTGAAAGTAGCAGTTAATTGGTAGGTTTATCACCCTTACTGACTATGTATGTTGATACCTGTGAACTAAACAACTGCACTGAAGATATTTTGTTTATTCATTTGAGGAACCAGCTCTTTGTTTTATTAATTTTTTGTATTGTTTTCAAGTGTCCAATGTTTAATTTGTTCTCTGATCTTTATAATTTTCTTTCTTGCATTAGCTTTACATTTGGATTGTTCTTATCTATCTAGGACTTTGAGAAGCATCATTAGCTGGCTTGCTCTATTTTTGTAGTGTGGATATTCACAGCTATAAGCTTCCCTCTTAGAACTGCTTTCATTGTGTTCCATAAACTTTAGTATATTATAATGGCAATATAATTTGCTTGTGGGAATTGTCTAATTTATTACTCTATTCCTTCTCTCACCTATTGATTATTGAGCTGATTATTTAATTAAATTAATTTCTATTTATTTGCATAATTTGTTTGTTCTTTCGTCAATTGATTTCTAGTGTCACTGCCCAATGATACGATTAATATACATGGTATAAATTTTATTTTTTGCACTTATTTAGACATATTTTATGGGTTAATGTGTGGTTTACTTTGGAGAATATCTCAAGTGCTAAGACAAATGTGTATTCTGTTGTTGAGTGGAACACTCTGTTGATATTTATTAACTCCATTCACTCAAGAATTTAGTTCAACCCTGATATTTCTTTGCTATGATAGTAGGTTATTGAGATTCTTTCATATAATTGTACCAATTCTTTTCTGATCTTTTATGTCCACTATGTTTGTTTCATGAACTGAATTGTATCAGTGTATGTTGCTCATATGTTTGTAATTGTTATCTCATCCTGTTGAGTTATTTCCTTATCCAATATATGGTGACCTTTTTTGTGTATTTGATACAGTGTCTCACTATGCATCTGGACTCATAGCGACTCTCCTGTTTTCAGCCTCCCCAGCACCAAGAGAGCAATTATACACTACCACCTGGGGCGTGGGGCCAGCATGGCCTGTGGTGTTGGTTGATGATAACAGATTTCTTAATGAGCTCTTTGTCATGGAAAGACCATAAATTTTGAAAGGTATTTTGGTAGGATACGTCCATACATCCTTGTGGATTGAAAGTTTTCTTTCAGTGCTTGAGACATTTCACTCTAAGTTCCTTGGTGTTCATGGATTGTGTTGAGCAATTTGCTATAATTCTAATGCTTTTAGATCTATAAAGAAGGTCATTGCTTTTCTCTAACAGCTTTTAAGTTTCTGTCTTTGTGTTGGACTTCTAGGATTTTTGTCTATGATGTGTTGTGGAGAAATTCTTTTCTGATTGTGATTATTTTGGATTTTGTATGTTAAATTCTTTCCCTATATTTGTAATGTTTCATGCTTTTTATCTTTCATAAACATGCTTTTAATGTTATATGTTTTGGCTTCTGATTTTTTACTAATTTCAATTAATCTTAATTTCTTTGTATCTAGCAGTAGTAGGACCTACTTCCCATGTTCTCTTATAGTTCTCAAGGTGTTATGGTTTGTGCCTAGGTGTTCGCCCAAAGCCTCATGCAGTCTTGGTCAGCTTCTGGAGTTTGTGATTGATTATTGTGGGTGTGCATGTCGCAGCTGCCCTTGGGCAGGCAATTTGCATTACAGTGTAAGGTGCAATGAGAGGCTAGCTAGCTGTCCTGAGCTGCCAGCAGCTGCCCCTCCCTTTGTTCTATGCCACCACCATGAAAGGTTGCTCTCTGCCCTGTGCCACTCTGCCTTGGAGCCAGCTGAATATGGACTGAAACCTCCAGTAACTGTGGGCCAAATAAACCTTTCCTTCCTTCATCTTGAGTGTCGGGTACTTGTCCCAGCAATGAGAGAAGAGTAACTGAGACACGAGGTATCTCAGTAATTGACCAATAGCCCCTAATTTCTAGTTCTGATACCCTGTCCTCACTTCGGACATTTGTGCTGCTCATATTTTCAAAAGTTTTTAATCTCCTCGATTTTTGTTTGGTACTTTTTTTCTTCATTAAACTTTGTTTAATGGGTGTTAAAATTCTGTGACATATTTTTCATCAAGTTGTTTTCATTAAAAAGTATTGGCTTTAAAAACTGATGACTTAAAAATTGCCACATACACAAAAATGGTCCACAAAACCTTTCCTTCTGAAGGTTTTATGATGCATTGTTATTAACCAGTTTTTCACTATTAAACTTAAATGACCAATTGGGTTCATCTTCTCCCCCTGGTTAAGTCTGCAGTGGCAGATGTTAGGGATAATATTCATTTAGCCTTCTGATCTTTTTATGGGCAGACTTGGTGACCTTGTCAGCTCTAGCAGCCTTCTTATCCACAGCTTTGATGAAACCCACAGCAACTGTCTGTCTCATATCACAAACAATGACATGACCCAGAGGTGGGAGGTCAGGGAAGCTCTCAACACACATGGGCTTGCCTGGAACCATGTCAACAATGGCAGCATCATCAGATTTCAGAAACTTGGGCCCATCTTCCAGTTTCTTACCAGACCAGTGATCAATCTCTTTCAGCTCAGAAAACTTGCAAGCAATGTGAGCTGTGTGATAATCCAGTACAGGGGCACAGGCAACACTGATTTAGCCCAGATGGTTCAGGATAATTACCTGTGCAGCTTCTTCCATTAGTGGGTCACTATGCTGTCACCAGGCGCATTGCCATGCCAGACATCTTTCTCTGACATCTTTGACAGACACATTCGTGACATTGAAGCCCGCATTGTCCCCAGGAAGAGCTTCACTCAAAGCTTCATGGTGCGTTTCAACGTTGACTTCAGTTGTGATGACTGGAGCGAAGGTGACCACCAAGCCAGGCTCCACTCGGCCCACAGTGCCAATACCACCGATTCTATAGACGCCCTGAAGGGCAGCCGCAAAGGCTTGTCAGTGGGGCGAGTGCAGGGAGGACGCAATCGAAAGCTTCAAGCAGTGTGGCTCCATCGGCACTGCCATCTTTACAAGTGACCTTCCGTCCTTTGAACCAAGGCATGTTAGCACTTGGCTCCAGCATGTTGTCACCATTCCAACCAGAAATTGGCACAAGAGTTACAATGTCAGGGTTGCAGCCAGTTTTCTTAATGTAGGCGCTGACTTCCTTAATGATTTCCTTGTATCTCTTCTGGCTGTAGAGTGGCTCCATGGAATCCATTTTGTTAACCCCAACAATTAGTTGTTTCTCATTATTATGGCTTGTGTCTAGGTGTCCCCCCAAAACCTCATGCAGTCATGGGGCAGCTTCTGGAGTTTGTGACTGAGGACTGTGGGTGTGGGTGCTGCACCTCCCTGCGGCAGGTGATTTGCATTACAATGTAAGGAGGGAAGAGAAGCCGGGTGCCTGAGCTTCTGCTAGTTCTCTCTTGCTCTTTGCCACCTCCATGAAAGGCTGTTCTCTGCCATGTGCCGCTCTGCCTTGGAGCAGCTGAATATGAACTATAATCTCCAGTAACTATGAGCTAAATAAACATTTTCTTCCTTCATTTTGGGTATTGGGTATTTGCCCCAGCAATGAGAGAAGAGTAACTGAGTTGCTCACTCAGGGTGTGAGCCAGAAGGGCATGCTCACAGGTCTGCCCATTCTTGGAGATCCCAGCTTCAACTTTACCACACCAGCAGCAACAATCGGGGCAGCACAGTCAGCCTGAGATGTGCCTGGAATCATGTTTTTAATGAAGTCTCTATGTCCAAGTGCCTCACTGATGGTCTCATAATAATGCAGACGCTCGGCTTTCAGCTTGTCCAAGCCCCAGGCATACTTGAAAGAGCCCTTCCCCGTCTCAGCAGCCTCCTTCTTAAATCTTTCAATGGTTCTTTTGTCAGTGCCACCACATTTGCAGATCAGATGGCCGGTGGTGGGGGTCTTGCACGAGTTCACGGGTCCCATGACGATGATATTAATGTGGATCTTTTCCTTTCCCATGTTGGCTTGGATTTAGTGGTGCTTTTCACTATACCTGTGCTCTCACAGCAAACCCCATTGCAGAAAAAAATAGGTGATTTTAGGGACTCAAATTCTTTACTAAACTGGTCATTCATATTTTATATAATTTTATTTAGCTCATTTAGGTTTTTAATAAATGTCTTCTGTCTCTTGCTGAGCATTTTATTATCTGTTATCCATTATCTGTTTAGCTATATCTTCTGAGCTGGTTTGTTTTGTTTTTTACCTCTTCTTTCATTTTGAATAATTCAGCTGTGCATCTTTTGATTTTTTTTTCCATTTTTGATGCCCCAAGGATCAGCTTAGGAGAGCTGGGAGTTTTTAGGTACATTTTGTTGCCTTGTCTTCTCATGTTTCTATTACTTTTGTTTTGTGTTGTGTTGAGGGTTCTGTATCCTTACACTGGGAAAAAGTTTTTGATAGTGTGGAGTTCTCTTTAGTTAGTGTCCAGTTTTCAGTGTTGCACTCTGGTTATGCCTAAATATAGACCTTTACTTCTGTCTTAAAATCTAATCATGTCTATTAATTAGGGGAAGTTGCAGTGGGACTGGCTCACTACCCAGTTCTCCAGGCACAGAGTACAGTGTTATTAAAGCACATAGGCAATCTGGATATTGGCATACAGTGAAAACTATTAATAGCAACAGCTATGTCATTCTGGCAGTAACAGCTAAATCAGCAACAATAATAGCATAAAAAACAAACTGGATATTTATGTACCTTAGGAATCAATGATATATTGTCCTTACCCATAGTAAAGAGATCTATAATTATAGTATGAAGAAAAGCAAATATTGACAGTCAGTAAATGTCTACTAAATGTAACAATTTTGGTTCCATTAATAAGAGAAAAATATTCAGTAGTGATAGTAGAGTTAACTACCTAAAGATTTAGAAAGCTTAATGATTATACTAGTAGAGAAGGTAAGGAGAACGAAGAAGAAAAATTTGAAAACTTCAACTAATGAAAAATGAATAAGAAGAGAGAAAAGTGAGATAAAGAATTCTATTAAGTAGTAAAAATATTAATGGAATTAAGTAAAAATAACAGAAAAGAACAAAAAAGAAGCAAATAAATAATTTAAAAAGACAAAACATTGTTTTCCCCCCAAAACAATGAAAATGAAAAAGGAAAATGAATAAAAGATTTTTCCATAATTTTCAATGTGTGCTTTCTTTCCAGGATCTGCAGCTATAGAATCCAAGCTTTCTCTGCTTAGCTTTACAGCCTGTGGTTTTGCGAGGTACATATTTCTCCTGCTCTACCAGTAAGTTACGTCCTTAACACAGTGTGGGCCTTTTAATTGACACTGACATGCTCTGTATGGCTCTCTAGCGTTCTGTCACTTACCTGAACGTGTGGGCCATGCTGCAGGACCGTGAGGAGTACCACCAGCTAAGGGGGAGACCAGAGATCATGTGTCTGTCACCTCTGCCAAGGAGTCTCTGTTTTACTAAAAGCCTTACATTCGACAGACATTCAATACCTATACAGTAAAACCTGGGTTTGTAAGAATAATTTGTTCTGCTCATACTCCTAAGCACCTGTACATGAAAGGAGAGAGAGAGAGAATTACTGTGATATACCAAGATGCTGCTCATCTATCAAATAAAAATCTCTTAGAAATGTTGGCTTGTCTTGCAGAAGACTTGCAGACAGAGTTACAGTGTGAGGCATGATTGTATTTGAAATTAAGTTTCTGCTCTGATAGGAAGACACTAATGCACAGTGTGTCAACTATCTTTTATTGTGTTTTTAGTTTTGGTACCAGGGATCAAACTCAGGATTTTGCACTTGCCAGGCAGGTGCTTAAGCTATCTCCCCAATCCTGTATCAACCAGCATAGCTGCCCTAATACCCTGTCTTGAAACTTGTTTTATTGAAATTCTGCATTGCTTTCACCTTTGTGTTTGTTTTTTCTCTTCTTTTTGAAATAAGAAATTTTAAAAAATGAAATTAAATGTCTGAATTTTATATAATTTTGTATTGAAAGCAATTAATAGAACTTGAGATTTGTTTAATCAATGATTGTCTAAGGCATATCCTGCTTTAAAAATGATAAGGGTAGGCCTGCAAGACAGCTCAGTGGTCTAAAGCACCTGCCTTGGCCAGCTGAGGGAAGCGTAGGGACTGTGGTGGGATCTCCATTCCTGGCATCACATGCTGTGGCAGCCCTGTCCCCGAGGGCAGGCTCAGCCTGCCAGAAAAAAAAAAAAAAGATGAGGATACATAAAACTTACAGTTTCTCTAGGCATTTCTTCATTGATCACTATATTTAGTCTGCTTTGAGTCTTCCTAGGATTTTAAAATAATTTTTAGACTATCCAAAAATTTTCATTCTTCTTTTTCTTTGGCAGTACCAGGGATCAAACTGAGGACCTTGAGCTTGCCAGGCAGGTGCTTACGCCACTGAGCTGTATCCCCAGCCCCTTCATTCTTCTTATAATACTGTTCATAAAATTATCATCACCACTATTACCATGATATCATCTTTCTTCATTATTATTGAGCATGTTTTAAGAACTTGATACATGCTAACTCATTAATAATGCTTAATAACAAATGAGGTAGATCACTTTCTTGAGTTTTGCTGATGTAAGTGAAGCAAAAATTAATCATTTTCCCCAAATTACTGAGGATATTTCCTTAAATACTATTTTATCTGAGTACATTAAAGAACATGTGGACATATTTTCTGCTCACTAAATAGGCTGCATTCTAGTATTTTGGAGTGCTCACTGATTCTCTGTCGTGAAAACTGTACAGCACAATCCTTCCTGTAAGGTCAGTTAATTACAGAACAGAATTGAGTTTCAATGAATTAATTTTAATCTTTCTGTGTGGTGAGGAATTTAGATTATGAAGTTCCCAGAGGACTTCATTATGAGTTGGTTTCACTTATAAGAAGGGCATCAATTTACCTATTTGATTTTAAGCAAGATTCAAACTTTTGGGTAAAATATTCCCTTGGGTTAAGGCAGATGCCTTGAGAAGTTGCATTAATAACTATTTAGAGTAACTGTTTATGATTCATGAGTTAAGCAGGTTATTTTTCTGTGGCTTACTAGACCGTCTGTAAATTGGCCTGACACAAGGCTTCAAAAAGAATAAATACATAGAAAAAAAATTCTGGGTTAGAGTTGAGGCTGTTTTCTTAAGTTGAAATCCCAGTTGTTATTTCCGTACCCAATCAAGCACTTCTTATTTTAAGCTCTTCATCAAATATTTCTTTTTATTGAGATCTAAATGTTAATTCTAGGTTAATTTCAGCATATAAACTTTAAAATATGGTAAACAAGGAACCATTTCTCATTTATTTTATATATATTTCATAATGTTTGAATATATTAAATAAGAAGCACAGTAGAAAACATGCACCTCTGGGAAGCTCAGATACAAATAATAAAATTATATTATATAACCAGCTAGTTCCTGACTTCTCTATCAAGGGCCCAATGACTTAAGTTATGAACAGCATATATTTTTAATCATGAGTATGACCTTATAAAACTCAAATAATACAGAACTAAATTTGCAAAGAGTGATTAAATTCTCCTGTACTCTCTTTGAGGTATTCACAGTATGTAAAATTCCAGGACCTCTTTCACAGTCATACCTAGCTGAGTACATTACACACATGTGTTTACTTTTTGTTTTATAAATGCTGAAATCAAATATTCAGAATAAAAACTTGTATTTTAATCTTAAAAGTGGACAACTACATATAAAGATCAAATTACTTTTTTTTGTAAAGGTACTTTATTAAGCTTTCATAATCAGTTTAAAAAACAAAAATACAATTATTGTTAAGGCTAAAATATAAATGGGGCAAGTCTTTAAAATATAAAAATAAAGGTGTCACTGACCAAACCTGGGGAGTAGAAATATCTTCATTCCATAGATAGAAATTGGAAGATACTGGCTAGAGCTTGGTACTTCAACAGCCAAAGGTAGTTGAGTGCAGTTCTGAGTGGCAGGTCTAGGACTGGGGAGAGAAGGGAACTGTTTATTAGCTCTCCAGAGGAAGGTATTTGGCTGTGCATATATCTCACTTGTTTTTGTTTTTTTCCAGCTCAGCCTGCCCTCAGGACAGGGATGGCACAGCATGTGGTGCCAGGGGTTGAACTGTGGTCCCCTGTGCCTGCCTAAGTTTGCATAAGCAGGCTCTTTCGACCACTAGGCTATCTCATCAGCCTTCACTTGGATTTTAAAAAAGCCCCCGAAGGCTTCATAATGTTCCTTTCACTTTCCTGGCAGCTTTGACTAAATAATCAAAATAAGCTTTGTATGCATGTCTGCAGATTATAATTTATTTGTTTTTCAACATGCCCTTCCCTTTTCGGTACCATAAAACTATAAGGTCCTAAGTGTTTTAGATGTTTGTGTGGCTTGTTAAATGTGCTAATTTTTTAGTCTTTCTGAAATCAGAGATGCAGATCTTAAAGCTCATCAAATTAATTTTTAATGGCTGTTCATTATTCCATGTATCACCTTTCAAAAATCATTCCCTTGTTAGTAGATATTAACTTTTTCTTAAAAATGATGGTAAATCTATGCTATCCTTGTAGATTTAACTAATAATTATAATTTTAATAGGCAACATCTATAGTTGATTCAAAACTGAAAGGGTTCACATAAATGAATAACAAAAATAAGTTTCCCTTGGATTTCATTTCTCAACCATTCTGTTTCTCTTTTTTTCTTTTATATTCATTCTGTTTCTTTTTCTAAAACAATCCTTTCATAGGTTTTCTATGTGTCTGTGTACATAATTTCTATCAAAATTTTACCACAGCATACACACATAGTCCTCTCTACCTAACTCTTTAACTTAATAATGAAGTAATTTGTAAAAGTGATCTATTTTTCTTGACTATGAGGGATTCTTTTATAAGAACAGAGTCTAACTCATAATTTATTGAACTTATTAGGTATTAGTTATCTTAAGTTGCTTCTTGATTTTCCTGTCAAAATAAAGTGTATATCATTATAATGTGCCATTTTGTGATGAGTATCTATGTGTAGTGTCATTCTTAGATATGGAATTTCCTTCTTTTTTCCTTCCTTCCTCCCTTCCTTCCTCCCTTCCTTCCTTCCTCCCTTCCTTCCTGTCTTTCTTTCTTTCTTCCTTCCTTCCTTCCTTCCTTCCTTCCTTTCTTTCTTTCTTTCTTTCTTTCTTTCTTTCTTTCTTTCTTTCTTTCTTTCTTTCTTTCTTTCTTTCTTTCTTTCTTTCTTCTGGAGTTTTTTGGCCAAAGAATGCATACAATTTCATTTTGGAAAATTTCAAATTTTATACCCTTGCGCAAGGAGCGTGCAGTGCACACTGTCTTACCAGCAATGAGCGTTCTGCACAGGACAGAACCTTTTCTCCAGTGGCTGCACACTTTGGCCCCCTGTCTTCTCTCTCTCCTCCCCTCCTTTTCTCTCTCACCAAACCCAAATTGGTATATAAAAAGGGTACTTTATGGTGATTTTGCTTTCTATATTTTTAAATTATCAGTAAGAATGAACAATAATTCATGAAAGATTTGTGTTACATGTCCAAGTAATACTTATCTTTCATTTTTTCCAATTTAGCTTTTGGTCTTTGCTTAAGAAGCTATGTGTATTCTTCACATGGAAAGCTGCTAGACTTTTACTCATAGGGTTAGTTACAAATCCATCACTTGGGTATTTGGTCATATTTACAAAAAATTTTATTTTATCTTTTTAATTCTTCTATTGCTTTCTTTCTCTTCACTTTTAAATTTCATATCCATATAAAACTTATTTCATCTATTTTTATATACCATTTCAAATTTACTTATGATGACACTTAAGTCTGACAGAACCCTCTAATGTCCTATCTTTGAGGACATGAGTGTTCTATTAGTCTCCTTCAGACAAACTTTTGATTCTGCTATTTATAGCTGTTGCACTTCAAAAAATGCCAGTGGGTGCTGGAGGCCCTGATGGTGGCAATGCCTTCATGTTAAGGTCATGGTAAGGGCTGAATGATCTGGCACGCTGGAAGGGCCGAACAGACTCTAAGTACTGGGTAATGTGGGATGTCATCATTATCATTATTAATACTGTTGCTACCACTAAAGGCAGAAGAGTGGCATTAAGATAGTTTTCTCTGTTGATATGGACAGGAGCCCAAGGAAGCCAGCTATGCACTTAACGGGATGTCATTGTCTACCGTGCCATCTCTAGGATGTCACACTGCCAAAGCCAGAAGACTTTAGTCTGGATGTGCTGAAGTGGGCCCATGATCTCTCCTTCCGTTGTGCAATGCATGCTGCCATTTGACCCTGATGGTTCTTGTTTATGCTGGGTCCAATGAACTATCTGAGAAGCTTTGAGACTCATATGTGTTATCTAATTGCAGGATTCAAATTCAGGACAGTAGGCCTGGAGGCAACAGGTATAGAAAGCAGAGTGTGTTTATAATCTTGATATGAGTAACATCTTCTTAGGAATTCATAGACTTTAGAAGTCATAAAAGAAAGCATCAATAGATTATAAAATTTAAAACATGATAATTTCTGTGTAATAGGTGTCAAAAATGAAATTACAAGGCCATTGTCATACTGGTAATGAATTTATTTATAACCTATATATATAAAAGATTACCTTAATATTTAAAGATGTCATGAAAATTAAAAAGGAAAAGATAGGGCTGGCCAAATAGCTCAGCAGGTTAAAATGTCTGCTTAGATGCAGGGGCCAGGAGTTTGATCCCAGGCCTGTCTTGCCTGGCTTGCCCCTGGGGTGCGCTGAGATGGCAATTGAGACTGGGTGTGGTGGTGCACGCCTGTGATCCCAGCACTTGGGAGGCTGTGAACAGGCATCACTACAGGTCCGATCTACATAGTCAGACCTTGCACACCCTGTATTAAATACAAAAAAAGAAAAGGTGACCTAGTAGAAAGTCAAAAGAATTGCAAATAGCTATTAAAATGTGAAAAGTGTTTAAATGCAAATTAAGAGAGACATATCTTTGGTTTTTAAGCAATTATTTAAAGTGTTTATAATTGCCACAAGCATGGGAAGTTAGATATTCATTTATACTGTGAGTGGAATGAAATCAGGACCATCTAAAAATTATCTATACATATAGAACTGCAAATACTATTTGTAGATGGGCCTTCTACCTACTGCTGTGTGTATGCTCAGCTGTATGATTAAGGTAAGTCATCACAAGTGCTTGAAGAAGTGAAAACAACCTAAGTGTTCATGAACAGAGTAATGGTTTCTACGGAATATTTTATAGTAGTTAAAAGTCACTTTGTAGAGCCGGGCGTGGTGGCGCATGCCTGTAATCCCAGCACTAGGGAGGCTGAGGCAGGAGGATTGTTGTGAGTTCGAGACCAGCCTGAGCTACAAAGTGAGCTTAAGGCCAGCCTGAACTGCACAGTGAGACCCTGTCTCAAAAAAGACAAAAAAAAAAAAAATCACTTTGTATATTCATTTCCCAAACATATTATTATACGAAAAGCAAGTAACAGATCAAAAACTCATAATGTGATTCAATAAGTGATGGAAATCCTCTGAACAAAAGCATCTATTGTATGCATAACTATGGATAACAGTGTCTGGAAAAAAATGAGTCCACATGTGTGATGTTTCCATAAGTAGAAAAGGACCCATGGGGAAAGACAGCAGGCAGTACGGAGGGAGAGAAAGAGCACAAGAGACTTACTTTTTTCCTGTGTGCCTTTTTGTTGTTTAAAATGTTTATAATGATAGTGTATTCATGTGACCTTATATAACTAAAATTTAAAAAGAAAATCTATAATGATACAGTTATCTGTACCCACTGCTTCTTGCTGTGCAGTGTAAAGGACTGATTTCTTTTAAAATCTTACCTAAGATAATTTGGCTTCTCAGAATACTGTTGGAGAACCACAACATATTTGAGATTACAAAAATCCAGGCATATGATAGGATTGTTCCCAAAACACCATACCCAGGAGCAGCCTTGCCACTGTACATATCTTAAGACAATGCCATGCTCCTCATTAGAGTGGGAGCAGGTAATAATGAGGTGCTTTTGCTGACAAACTGCGTGAGCTGTAGCACACTAAATTCTGTGCCCTAGCAAAACCTGTCACATTCTGGGGTGGACTTTCTCTGCTGAAATCCCACTGAACTTTTGCCCTTTAACATGTAAGAAAAGCAGAGGCAACATGAAGTCTCTCTGGCATCATTAATTGTGAAAAAGACTTACAGTTGTGTGGCAAAGCTGTTGCACAAGGGCATTATTAATCTTTCTGAAATTTTGGATGCTTCAGTATCACTGAATTTCCGCCTCCAAGACTGGTCTTTTCAGTCCGCCATTTGTTTTTCCATTTTTGACAACTATTGTGTGAGTGAAACAAACCTGAAAACTCGATGGCAGACATCAGTGAAATTCGTCTACAGTGGCAGGGAGGGATCAGGGAATGGTGAAGACTGACAAGAGTCCACGCCCATCCGAAGAAGGCAGCTCTGTGTAGTACCGTCCAATTGTTGCCAGGTTGGAGTGGAGGCCCAGTACTGTAAATTTTCAAATGTTTTATGAGGAGCAAAATTGTAATTCCATGTGATTTTCCTTTTTAATTTTTAAATATTGGGAAATATAAATATAAAATATGAATATCACTTAGGCAACTCTATAAAATTTATCTGACAGCCAAAGTTACCATATTGCTCTTTGTAGTTTATGTCATCTTCTTTGGTTCCAAATGCTTAGTCTTGTATGTTCTGAAATCTAGCAGTACATAAGCTCAACCTATAGAAGTTAAGAACTTAGTGGACTTTTCAGGCACTACTCATACGTGACAAATCCAAAGTGATTTTGCAAGCTCCCCCATCAACTGTATACAGTTAATTCAACAACACTTCTGGATTCCTGCCAATGAGCTATAACTGGAATGGCAGATGCAATCTGTGGCAAATGCAAACTTCTAATGCACAGCGGTGGGTGCATGGAACACTGGTATGAGGATCATCAGACTGACTAGGTTTTGTGGGGAAATTAGAAATCTAGTGATGCAGACATTGGCTTTAAGGGAGTATGGTACATGTACAGCTTCTTTTCTGGTCAAGCTATGTTTTTAAAAATAATATTTGAATCACTCAGTGATATGGTCCTACCTTCTCCACTAAGAAGTTTATGTGCTGTTGTTGAGAGGGGAGAGAAAGACAGAGATGGAAAGGGGGAGAGAGAAGGAGAGGAAGAGAAGCAGGAGAGGATGTTTGGGTCAAGATTCGGAAACTATTGTAGGATGCTAAACTTTATTTCTAGAAAGCTTCAAGAATTGATTAACTTTATTATTTTTTAGTAGACATTGTTATAGTTTGGGGTTTTGGCTAGAAAGCACCACGATTCTCTGAGCTGTCTATTCTACTTCTAAGAAGTCTTGTTTGTTCTATGCGTCCATTGGCTTGATCTTTGTCCCTTTTTCAGTCTCTCCTGTTGGTCACAACTTGAGTGCAGTGACATGTATGTGGAGAGCTGGGGCCCTAGTTCAAAGCGACTCATTACTCCTTGTATCAGTTAGGATAATTCTGGTGGAAAGTCATATCAGAGACGCTCTTTGAAGTTCCAGCTGCTTTCTTTGTATTTTACTGGGCAGATCTAAGCTCATCACCAGACCAATCACTGGTAAAGAAGAATGAGATAACCAATAACAATTCACCTCACAGGGCAACCAACAAATCAAAAAGATGATGATAATGAGTGATGTGGAAGTAACCCAAGCTCGTACTATCTCATACCCAGAAATCACTGCTCTTAAAGAACAGTTCTCACTACTAGAATGGGGAATGCCACCTCAGACCTAGGATGAGAGCTGGATGCTCATGAATAGCTTGGAGCTCTGCAGGCACACACACACACACACACACACACACAATAGCCTATCATTCAGTTGTTGTGATAAAAAGTTTTTCATTTAAAGTAGATGCACACAAAATGTGTTTTGGAAAACTTCCATCATTTCAAATCAGTAACTGGTGCTAGTCAGTAAAATTTTAATTAATAAATAGGATAAGCATTACATCAGTATATTTGGTAATTTCTTGTTGTTTTGAAATCTGTGATTCGGAATCATAAAGGCTTTAAAAATTCCAAGGGCCTTCGGGAAAGATACAGTATTGATGTAAACAATGAAATGGGCCAAAGCATTTGGAATTTGAATGCTAAAATCTTAGAGACGTTTTAGTGACCTACACATCTTAGGGTAGCAATGTAGAAAATCAACATATCTGCCTTGATAGCACGGACATTTTTATGGTGAGTGAGGTATAGTCAGATGTGAGTAGAAACCTTAATTTTAAAAACTGGAGCAAAGCAGTTTGTACTTGCCTCTACCCAGCAGTTTTTAACCTTCTGGGCTTAAGGGCCTCATTGAGAATCTGAACAAGGTTATGGAATACTTCCCAGAGAGGCATATTTACATATTTGCATGATGTTTTGAATATTAAGAACCCCACTCTAATGTTCTTGGTCCTATTAGAAAAACTAAAGCAGCATAACTAATAAGTAACAATAGACATCGTTAATTGAGTCCTCATCAATTTTCCAGGTTCCACTGAGGTTTACTAAACTAGAAGTTTCAGGGGCTCAAAAACACATAATTTTATAAAGTTCCTTCATTGTTTCTGATGAAAGTGATTGGGTCCTTCCTTATTAGACAGATGAGCAAGTGCTTCAGACTCAGACAAATGAGGTAAAAGTCAAAACTCACTGAGCAACACTCAGTGAACAACAGCAGGTCATCTAAGCCTCTGATCCTCATAAGTTGCCAAGGTAACTGCCTCCAAAGAGTGCAGCAGAGGTAGCAGGCCAGAATTCAGGGCTGCACTAGGGAGCGCCCCACCATGCAGTCTGCATTATAAATATTTACCCCCTTTTTGTAGGCACACAGATGGGGTTGGTTTACTTCTGGTGAGAATATTGTTAAATATGAAATAATTACTCGAACTAAGAAATTCCTGGGCCAGCTGAATAGCTCAGCGGATTAAAGTGCCTGCAAGCAGGCACAGGGGCCGGGAGTTTGATGTCTGGGCCTGCCATTCCAGCCCCGCTTCCGGGGTGTGCTGAGATGGCAATTGAGACTGAGCATGGTGGTGTGTGCCTGTAATCCCAGCTCGTGGGAAGCTGTAAACAGAAGAATCACCATGAGTCCGATCTAGTAGTGAGACTCTGAACACCCTGTAGACACTTCCCTAAAAAATATAAGTAAATAACATAAATTCGTAGCTGTAAAATTTACATTAAATGTTAAAAACAGAAATTATGACACTGAAACAAAGAGAAAATAGCCATGGGATGAACTGAAGATAGGTTTCATTTGAGCCAAATAACACACAAACACATTAACAATCTAAGTGTTCAGAAAACCAAGCTTACTGAGAATAGGTTCATCTTCACTCTAACCCTGATTTTGCAAGGTTTTGGAAAGTTTTCCAATTCCTAAAGCATCTAAACTTTCATGTCAATATAGTAGCTTTTTGGTCATGTGAAAAAAGGTTCTTTTAAGTATCCAAGGTGGTTCTGGGCTGGGAAAAGAAATCACATCATATGGACAGCAACAAAAAAAGAATCTTTGAACATGATATAAGAAACGCTGTAGGGAAAAGGAAAGATTTGCTCAGATTGGTCATTGATAAACCAAAAGCAATATCATGACTGCAAACACCAACTTTTAAAGGGCAAAGTGTGGAGTGTGAGTTAGGCAAAAGAAAGGAGAATAAAGGCGTGGGTTAATATAACTCAAGGAATAGAAAAGGAAACAGTGGTGATTTCAACATTTTGAAAATGATCTTTCATAGTGCAGTAGCTTTACTGGGAGTTTTCCATCGTTTTCAATGTTCTTATATCTTTGACTCTACCAGTAATGATGGGAGTAAGTCAGGAACACTGAAGTCAATAGTGGTAGTCCAGAAAAGGGTAAAAAGTCTTTAAAATTTTTTAAACCTAGAGATCACTATTTGTTTCTTTAAAAAACAACATAAAAGTTATGCATATGCTCTGAGCTCATAAAATGATCTTCCTAGAAGAATAGTTTACATTTATACATAAACACAACATATTGTACATGAATCATCCTTTCTTTAACATGCTTGGTCATGTAGGAAAAAGCAAATGACACAGGTCGTAGCTGGTCATGCTAGCTTCATTGAATTATTAATTAATTAACCCAAGAAGTACTAACTTTTATCAGTCCTTACTGCATTAAAGATACTGTGATTAGCCCTTCATCTGCATTGTTTCATTTAATCCTTACCTCCACCTTATGAGGTCTACAATGTTACTGAATTCATTTTACAGATATGAAAACTGGAAGTTAAGGAAAACAAATAGCCTTATGGTAGCTGTAGAGTTACTAAGTGGCAGAGCTAGATATCACATGAGGTATGTTTGAAGCCAGGGCATGTATGCTTTGAAGCACTTTCTAATACTTAAGATTTCCTATTCCAACTTGGGTTTAAGAGGACTTGTGAGCCATTTACATTTATATGATTTGGTGTGTATGAGTGGTTGTGTGTGTTTGTGTGTGTGCATGAGTGTAATGGTTGTTTTGGGGGGAGGACCATGGCTTTCATTAGATTCTCTTAAAAGTTCTCAAATAAAATATTTTTTAAAAATGACTATTCATATTTATTTCATGTATGTAATTTAACACTTATTACTGAACAAAACTGGAATGTAAGCAAATACACAAATACCATAGGAAGCATCATCGGGTAAAAGACCCAGCACAAGTGTTACAAACATATTAATGGGCCTGGTGAAAAAAAAGTGATGGAAGGTTTGCAACCTGTGATGTGTTTCTTTTTGTTCAAAAGAAAATGCTCAGCAGCACCATAATGGTAACGCTTAAGGGAACACATAGGATTGGAACATTGTAACTGTTATTAATGAGGTTATTATTATTATTTTTTGGTGCCGGGAGTTGAACTCAAGACCTTGTGCTTTCCAGGCAGGCACTTGCACCACTGAGCTATACCCCCAACCCTAAACTGCTTTATCAACAGTGAGTTATACAGAAAATTAACAGTACAGCCTGTATTTTGGACAACTTTTGCTTGTGTCAGCTGAACATCTTCCATAAATAAAGCCAATGCAGGTAAGTTCAGTCATATGCAGACCATATGTGCTCGCTACAGTCTTGAATAGCTACTCTGCATCTTAGCTCTGGATTGATACGCTGCCGCAGCGCCACATTCTTGGGTAACAATGACCAGATCAGATTCTGTGCACTTTTCTCACCCCACGGAATTCCTGCTACTGTTTTCCGGAATTAAGTTTAACTTTTCTTATTTATTTAGTACAGGGTCTGCAGGGTCTCACTCCACAGCTCAGAGTCGTAGTGATCCCCCTGGTTTCAGCCTCCCGAGCCTTGGAATTACCGGTGCGCAGCACCACGCCACTCTCGATTCTCAGTTGCTGTCTCAGCGTGCCCCACGATTCTGGCGGGCCTGCCGAATCGACCTGCTATCCCTGCTACTGCCTAAGCAGATACTTTAATCTGCTGAGCTATCTGGCCGGCCTTAGTTTAAATTTTTTTATTTTTTAGTCTTTTTCAGGCTGGCCTTAAGATCACTTTGTAGCTCAGGCTGGTCTCGAACTCACAACAATCCTCCTGCCTCAGCCTCCCGAGTGCTGGGATTACAGGCATGCGCCACCACGCCTGGCTAAATTTTGAACTAAGGAATAGGACTAGAAATAGTCACACAAAATCTACTACTGTTTTTACATGTTTCACTGTATTTTCCAATATATATATTTTAAGTATCTTCTAAATAAGAGTCTAAGCATTAAATTACTCCTAGATAAAAGAAAGTATTTTCCTTATTTATGAGAAAAAATATAATGGTGTTTCCCTTTATTCAACAGTGATTATTTCAGACTCAAATCTGTAATCCAAGTTTAGTACTTATGTAGGAGTCTCTGGCCTACAGATTTGCTTTTTAACTTTTCCCTCAATCATGGCCATCTACTTCAATGTGTTTTCCTTTGTTCTGAATATATATTCAGAAATTTTATCCCATGTATTTTTGTAAGGCATTTTAAATACTTTGTGGAACAAAGAAGAATATAAATTACAATTTAACTTGTTCTCTTTCCTCCATCATACCATGCTTTGGAAGAGCCAGAGCTTTGAAATCTTACAAAACTTTCTTTAACATTTTACCCCTGAAAGACATAACAAAATGATTCCCAGTTAGGACAATATTATAAAATAAGATGGCAGTGCAATCTTCGCTGACAAACACTTTGCCTTGCTGATTAGTTAGTTTAATAAGGGGGATATCTTTCTCCCCCCCACAAGTCGTTATCTCAAAGGATTTCTCTCATTCATCATTGGATTTTCTAGAAAGTAATTACAGTGATTTTGTTTTGAGATGTAGGATGAAACCATGTGGCTTAGTCTCTACATTTGGTAGGACAGAACAAGTGAATGTTAGGACCATATCAGGTGAAGACTGGCATACAAGCCCAAGTTTGCCCGAGATAAGGGTATCTATGCAGAGAAGCAACATTTTTCTTAGGAAGCAATCTTGGACTTTCTTAGATAGTTACATTAAGTAATCAGTATAAAATTGGTATTATATGGGTCTTCAAGATATTTTAAGACACGCTAAACCAACTGGGAATGGGAGTGAAGATTATTGGAGGCCAAGGAAAACTGCAACACAGCTTCTTTGAGTGTCTGGTCCCAAAACAGGGAGCCAGAAAATCTAACCCTTAGTTTGGCTCCACCTCCCCTTGTATAACAGATTTTTCAGGTGTTCTCCTTTAGCCAGTGTGGATCCTCTTGCCTTAGCCCTATACGTGCAACTGCTGATCCTCTGCTCTAGTTGAGTATTCAGAGGCCTCTCAAATTCAAGGTGCACAGTAGAACCCATATGCATCCAACCTGACCCTTCCGGTGTTTCCACTCTGCGTCAATGGCTCCTTTGTTCATTGGGTGCAGACACCACAACCCTGGGGAATACTTTGAATGATTCCAATCCATTCGCCCCTCCTGCCCCAATTCAATTCTCTTGCCCACCTTTTTTTCCTGCCGGCATCCTTTTGACCCAGCGGAGTGCATGCTTCTCCCAGTTTAGGGCTGAGATTTCGCTCTTGCTTAGACATAGCCCATTCTTCACACTGGAAACCACAGTGCCAATTTAATATTTTTATCAAATTACAGCATGGTTTTGCCCCAAATTCCTCAATGTTTCTGTTACTTTAGCCTTGTTAGAACCAAAACTGTTAATGTGGTTCAAAGGTACCTTCTTTAGACTCATCTCCAGCACTTTTCTATATGTTGCCATGTTGCCCTTACTTAGATGTTTATAAAATTTGTTACCTTTTCTTTTTGAGTAATACACACACACACACACACACACACACACACACACACACAATTTCTCTTTTAATCTTTACTTTTAATTAACACTTTCTAAGAAAAAACTTCCTTACTAACTCTAACAGAATAATTCTGTTATAGTTTTTTATATTATCATACACTAACCCTTCTAGGGCTTATTATAACAATTATTTGTGTAACTACTTTTTAAAATTTTCTCTTTGGTTTGCATGAAATATGGCATTTTTCTTCTTTACCCTCCACACCAAGTAGTCGGCATTGTGTGTTGTACATAGTGGATATTGAATAAATTAACACAACAAATGATAAACTATCTGAATAGGTTAGTAAATACCTTGTGAAATTATTAAAAAACTGTTTTTACTATCTATTCTTATTTAATATGAGGAAAATCAGTTCTAAGCAAAAATTGTACTAAACACTAGGAAACACGAGGGAGAACTTCAATTTACTCAATGTCAATAATGTAAAAGACCTTCAAATAATTCAAATAATATTAATTATTTTTGTATTTTAGGGAAGGGTCTACAGGGGTTCAGGGTCTCGCTACTAGATCAGGCTCATAGTGATCCGCCTGTTTACAGCCTCCCAAGAGCTGAGATTATGGATGCGCGCCACCACGCCCAGTCTCAATTGCCATTTGAGCACACATGGTGATGGAACCCCTGGCCGCTGCGCCCGCTTGCAGGTGCTTTAATCCGCTGAGCTATTTGGCCAGCCCTTCAAATAATATTAATTCCAATGTACAAAAGGTAGTCAAAATACACGAGTGATTAAACGTTTATCACGCTAAAAGATACGTTGCCACTAGTCTTCCTCCAAATATAGCCCTCCTTCAGACACAGCTGTCCCGCTGCTCTCGGCACTTTCTGAAGTAGGCCTAGAAGTCCTCTTTTGTGACTATCTTTGTACGATATTGTCAACATGATAGCGAATGCTGCTGCTAGGAGCCATTCATGGGAGAGCTGGGCTGGCGACAGCATCACAGCGTGTCTTCACCCATTTTGCAGCCTCTGCTTCGTTCCCTTAGTCAGCATGACCCTGAAAGGTAAACTGTTGAGTAATCAAGAGCATGGCTACAGCTAGGACGGTGTGACTAAAGATGTCAAAGTCTTTCAGAGCTGCTTTAGAAAGTGAAAATAATGACAGATAAGTGTGTTTGAAACAATGGGGACTATTGCTGGGGAGGGGTATGGCAATGTGTCTTTTTTCTGCAATAAAATTTTTAAACACTTAATAGTCACTTTACTTTTCAATTATGTCATAATTCTCTCAATTACCCAGTGGAATAGCGAGAAAGGGCTCATTTGGCCATAGCTGTCACACTGTACAGGTCATAATAATTCAATGGCTTCAGCAAAATATGTTCTTCTCTTTTGAAAGATCAAATGTACCTTCTTGTATATTATGGAACTATAACACCATCTATTTGGCAAGCATTTAATAAATATTTCTGGACAATGATATCAATTTATTCAGCTTTTTTAAACCAAAAAAGGATGCTAAGACTGACTCCAGGATTTTTTTGATCCCCGTATCAAGAGATCATTCTCACAACATAGTGATGTTTCTCCATCTATAGAATGAGTAAAAAAACAGAAAAGTGTTAGCACCAGGGCTATGATATACTCTAAAGATTTATTAATGGCTGTGAAAGCTTCCAACTTATGTAAACTTTTATGCTCTGAGGAATTGTCTAAATGAAATCAAGATAGGAACTGGCAAATTTTCTGTATGCTTTTCTACCACGAAAACATCTGTAAGATGTTCGCATCTCTGAGGTTTATGGAAGAGTGTGAAGAGTCCTCATTCTCCAGCTTTCCTGCTATGGGTGTATCAGCTCAGCAGATGTGCCTGTGCTTTAGCACAGCCTTGAAAAGCAGATGAGGATGGGCTATCTCCTTCTTTGCTCCCCCTTACTTGCTGGACTCATGGTCTTGAGAGACTGCTGCAGCAGGACAATGGGGCAGGTCAGTATGTAGGAGAAACTCATCTTCTGAGGTTTTGGTTATAGACTTTACTGTCTGCCATTTGCAAATAAGTAAATCTGGTGCTGCACTGAATTGTGGGAGCTGGGGGTGGTGCATGTGCCTGTGTGGGGGGTGGGCCTGGGCCTCCTGTGGTGCTTTTCCCCTTATAGTCTGATTTTCCTGTGAAATGGTTTGGCCCAATGCATGTGGGTGGGAGGAAGGAAGGAGCCGGCTATTCCTGGAGTCAGTCATGTGCTGAAGATTTTCAAAAGGCAAGAGGGTGTGCCTGCCTCGCTCTGGAGGCAGCCTCTTCGCCTGGTAGGAAAATGGCCCTGGAGCCAGCGGGAGGAAATGATTCTTTGGGAGAACACAAGGTAAAATATGAGGAAATTATGTTTTATGACCAATATTGCCTGGTTTTATGTTCCTTTCTTGTTTTGGTTCCCTTTTTATTATCTCTGAGCTTTAGACAGTGTTTGTTTAAATGTCCCAGCAGCACGTCATCACCATACTGGGAATTTAGAGAACAGATGTGCTCCACAGTCGCATTATTAGAGATGAACATTTCCTTCTATTTGTAGTCCTCCACTGTCTATGCTCAACTGATGGCAGGAGATTGATTATTAGGAAGCATACCCATTCATTTCTAATCTATGGGACAACATGTCTTCCACTGAAACTTCAGAAGGTAGTAGTCTCTATTACGGCAATTCTGGTCTCCTTATAGGAAAAACCTTAGTGTGTTTTTGACAGTGCAATTTCATTCTTTATAGCCTTCAAATTTCTCTCTAATGAGATTGTTGTATTTTGAAATTGTTAAATTAAAAACATCTTTTATTTATTTATGTATTTGGTACAGGGTCTCACTATGCAGCTCACACTCAGTGACCCTCCTGTCTCAGCCTCTCCCACACTGGGATTTCAGGCATGTGCCACCATGCCACTTTGGTGGCTGGTACAGCTTGGTCGTGGTGGTCAGCATGGACCACCCAGGGTTTCAGGGCCTGCACGACATGCAGTACTAGGGCTCAAATGCAGGTCCTTGGGCTTGCCAGGCAGGGCCTTTAGACAGCCAAGCTATCTCCCCAGCCCTAAAATTCTTTTTAGAACAAATTTTCTTTTTTCAAAAGTTCACAGATACAAATACAAATAATTAGGTGTAGCATTAACCCAACAGACTCTTGCTCATTCTCAAATATAATTGGTTAGGAATAAACATGTGATTTCAGAACCTTCTGATTTGAACATAAGTAGTAGGTGTGAGGCTAAGAAGTAGCAGAGATGGGGAAAGAATGTGAGAGAAAAGAGGCTGGAAATACCATAGATAAGCTCAGGGTACTTAACTTTTTTCTTGGTTCAAAATATATTTGCCTTTCAACTGAATGTGGGTCTGTGAGTTCTGCTCTGAATCCCTTGGGCCTAAGTAGCTCAGGGATGGACACATAAGGTGGGGGGTAAATTATGAACCAGCTTAACATTGCTCAAATTCTGAGCAATGTGTTTCTCAAACTATAGTAGAGTTTCCTAAGGATTTTACTCTCAGAGAATTCCTGACTTCAATTAGCAATGTATTTTGTATCTCTACACAATAGATAAAAAGAAAGGGCGTAGCAAGAAATTAATATAGTATGTCTTCTAAAACTTGATAATTTATTTAAACTTGACTATATATTTAAATTTGTTGCAAGAGTCACCTAAATTGAAATGGACAGTTTGACACTGATTATCATGAATCACTAAGAGCAAAAACCACATTTTAGGGCCCCTATTAGATGACAAATACTGCTTTATAACAGAATAGAAAACCCCCCCTGCAATATTGGGTTGTGTGAATGCTCATAAAATAATTGACGTTAGGTTTTGATCACTAAATGTCTTTCTTACCATTCTCAGGGTTCAGGCCATACTGTTTTCTGTCATTTTTTTATCTTTTTTTTTTTTTCTCTAAGAATTCAACAGTGATTGTTACACTGCGTAATATTGTCTTCAAAGTAGTTATTTAGATTACCAGATATAAACATGCAAAATTGGTTAAAAAAGTTATAAGAAATTAAAAAGAAGAAAATAATTTAAGCATTAACTGTTCCTTACAATTGATCAGCACAGAACAGCAGTACAATTGTCCAAGCTATCCTGTAGACAGACAGACAGACAGACAGACAGACTGACTGACTGATCTTTTCCAGTTCCTTCTTTTGGTTTTTTCCTCATGCCTGTTGCTCCTTCCCCTTCAACAGATTCTTTTCCTTTAACAGTATGTATTGTGCTTTTCAGATTTTATTTATTTTTGGGTTCTTGCACTAATGAGACAATATGATGTTTATACATGTGGGTCTTATTTCATTTTTGAGTAGGTCTCTAGTAGCTTCAATTTACCTATAAAAGCCTTGAATTTATCTTTTTTATGGCTGAATAATACATTATGTAAAAACACATCTTTTTTATTCCATTCTTCAGTTGATGGGCTTTGGGTTGTACCCAAGATTTAGCGGTAACAAACTGCACTGCTGTGAACATGGGTACACATATATCACAGTGGTATGATGTTCTCAGTTCTTTTGGGAAAATACCCAAAGGGCGATAGCGGGCTCGAGCGGGACCGCCAAACCTAGCTTCTCGAGGAACCTCCGTAGTGGTCTTCACAGTGGCTGCACCTACGCTCCACCACCAGTGGAGTGGGCTTCTTCACCATCCCTCTGCATCTGTTACTGCTCCACCTTTTGATGCCTTCCTTCTGCGGTGGTGGGTGGAGGGGGTATGCTGCAGCTCCCGTTTTTGTTTTCTTTTCCCTTTCTTTTCCTGCTAGATTCCAGAAGAACCGTTGATTTCTGAGTTTGGCAACAAATCAGCTCCTTTGAGAGCTGGAGAGATAGCTCAGCAGCATAAGCGCCTGCCTGGTTACATGCAGGGTCCTGAGTTTGATCCCCAGTACCAAAAAAACAAACAAACAAAACAAATTGGCTCCTTTGGAGGGGGCAGAAAATGATTATCTTTTGGCAAATATTTTCAGTTTACTTATCATCTGTAATCCTCTATATTTTTATATTTTGTTATGAAAAATATGGAGAATGAACCCCCCCACCAGATTTCTGCTGCCCAGTAAGAAGGCAAGCAAAAGAGAGCAAGTGTCATCATAGGATCTGTAAGCATGTGTTGCTTAGGGAAACCTGTGTTGGTATGTAAAGAAACTTCACTCACCATCTGTGAGGGCTCACATATGTCTCCCAAATTTCACACAATGGAGTCCAAATCCTTAAAAACATGTTAATGGTATTTGATAGGTGGGATCTTTATGTGGTGGTTGGCTTGTGAGAACTTTGGTCCCATAAGTGGATCAACCCACCCATGGACTAATTAATGAATGGGTACCATGCATGTGGCCTTGCTGTCAAGGTGAACGGTCTCTGGCAAATGCACTCTGTTTTGCTGTGTGCTGTTGTGCGCTGTGTTATAATCCAGCTCGTGACAAAGGCCCTGACTAGATGCTGGAGACTCGACTTCCTGACCTCCAAATCTTTCAGCTAAAATAAACCTCTATACTTAAAAATTACCTCATCTGTGATACTCACGTATGGAACAGGAACAGAAAACGGGCTATCTCAAAAAGTAAAAACAAAGATCTAGTATTTTAAAAAGATTTTTACAACAACATAACTATCTGTAATTTTTAGTTATATGTAATAGTCTATTCTTTCCTGACACCCATTGTTAAAGAATCTGTTGATTGTATTTGTCCAAATTTTTAAATTCAAAAAGAAAAAAAATGCCCCATAATCTTGTTTCATTATTAAAGGTTTTATGTATGGGAAAATATCACTGTTCCCGTTTTGTGATAATACTGAAGTAGCAAATTATACTTGCATAATAGTCTAAAAGAAAGCACAAAACAAACCTGAAAGGTACATTTTCTCATTTAATGGTGAAAAAACTACAAGATATGGGGAAGTTATACTCAGATAGGAGTTGTAAGAGGTCTGAACCGAACCCTCAGTTACTGGCTGCAACTTCAGAAAGCACCTTGGCTTTCCCTTCCTTTATGACCCCCAGGATCTTACACATTCATTCCACTGGGGGGATAACTTCTTGCCATATAAGTCCCCAGCTTTCTCTGAGCGTTGCTGTAAAAGTCTGGTGTGCGGTGTCTGTCACTCCTTTGAGTGCCACGAAGGCAGAGGAAGCCGCATCTGAGTTCAGATGGTAATTGGAGAGGTGCCAGCAGGGTGACCCGCGGAGCCTCAGGTGTGCTGGCGCACGCTGCTCTGCAGGTGGCCGGTGGTGGGGCAGGGCAGCAGCTTCCCCAGAGACAGCTCTGTAGAAGACGGTGTCATAGTGTCCCTGGTCGTGTAGCTTTCACCTTAGAGAAACCTGGGATGGTACATAAAGGAACTTCTTAAGCTATTCTGGAGAAGCAAGGGCCTACTTCACAGTAATTAATGAATTTAAGTTCTGCTTTAACTTATGAAGGGAGATTTTCTTTGCAACTAAAAATCTTGAATGAAATAGAACAAAGGTTTTTTTTTTTTTTTTTTTTTTTTTAATGATAGCCCTCAAAACTGAGAGTTCCGTTACACAGTGATCTTTGGCCACCTCAGAGGTTTTTTTCTTCACTCTTGGCTTTACCATTCCATCTCACTTTCTGTACTCTGTTACTAAAACTTCTGACTCAGGTTTGACAGTGGATACAATGGAGAAATCCTTAGTTTTAGAAAATATTTCTGTTGCTGAGCTTGCCCATTTACTCAACACACACAGTGTCCATGTGTGGCTCCTTCGAGTGAAACTGCAGAAATGTGGTAAGGGCCCTAACTGTCATTTACTTATTCATTCAACAAGTACTTAAGTGTTTATTATATGTGGAAGTTGTCCATCTTCTGTTGCTATAACAAAATATGTCAAGCTGAGTAGTTTAAGAAGAAATTTATTCAGCTCACAGTTTTGGTGGCTGAAAGCCGCAAATCAAGTAATCCCACTGATTCAGCCCCTTGTAGGTGCTGAATGGTGGCTGGCACGGCAGCGACGGAGTGCCCCTGGGAGGAGAGACCACGCAGCACGTCAGAGGTCAGGTGGCTCTTGTATAAAACTCACTCTCCAGAGGATTAAGTGAAGGACTCATGTTACTCCCTTCTGAAGACAGTGTCCCTGACAACCTAGTCACCTTGCAATGTAAGAGGAAGCTCACAAAATAGCCATACTCAGGGCCAAACTTCTAACCATGACTTCTTTAATGTTTGGGTCTATTTATTTATTCATTTGTTGGTGGTACCAGGGATTGAACTCACCATGACTTCTCAGTGATCAAATCATATCCACACCATAGCATGCGCGAAGTAATTTCAGATGCCTGAAACAGAAAAATGAGGAAGAGATAATTACTGACTGGAAGCTTATGTACTAGGAGAAATGAAGAGACAGGGCTGTGATCCATTATGATTGGCACTACGGAAGAGGCACCTAAGTCACGATTTTTTGAGGAGGCATGAAGGGTGGGAAATTTTCTTGAGATAGTGACTCTTGTGGTAAAACCTGATGTTTCCTGCCATTCATCCGTAGAAAGAGGTATCAGAATGTAACCTGAAGGTAATGTTAAGTCATGGAATGTCTTTAAATTGGTGTATGTTGTCACTGAGATTATAAACATCACTCATAATTCAACACAGTAATATTTGCTGATATTCACTGTGTTCCCGACAGTTCATGGTATTTCCATGCTAATGTCATTCAATACTCATGGCAAATAGGGGAGATATTTATAAATATTATCTTTTTTCATAGATAAGGTCATTGGAGTTTGAAGAGGTTCAGTGATAAGTAATGCAGTGTTAGATCTGGCATCGTCCCTTAGTTAACTTTTAGTAACGTGATAGCAGTGCAATAAAGTTTTCTGTTGTTAATGGAGTCTAGAAAAGAATTGGAAGGAGTGAGTCCCCAAAAGGTCGAGCAGTAATGAGGCTTGCTATGACACTGCAAGTATCAGAAAGCAGTGCTGTGAGTGACACTGGTGGCAGGGAGGCCATTGGAAGGAAGGGGACAAATTGGTGAGATTTTTTAAAAGTGAAGACTTCATAGAAATTAAGGGCAAACTGGATACAAAGAATGAAAAAAGGGAAAAGATAAAGCACACCGCCACCACCAAGGGCCAGGGTATAGCTCAGTGGCAGCAAGCACCTACTTGGCAGGTGGGAGGTCCTGTGTTCAGTTCCCAGTCCTCAAAAATCGCCACCACCACCACCACCATTCCCACCACCAAAACCCCAAGGACCCTGGATTGCATGGGGACAGTTACTGAGATAAGATAGACCAGAGGAGAAACAAGACTGGAAAGGACTATTCTGTTGTATGTTGGTTTTGGCTAACTTCAGGCATACGTAGTTAGAGCAGGTAGTAAGATATACATATTTGGAGTTCAGAAATGCTTTAAGGGCTATAGACAGATTTGGGATCTTGAGTACGTAAGGAATCCCTGGGTTGCCCAGGGACTTTTCTGGTGCACTAGAGAAAATTACTTCTACAAATACCACAAACATGTTAGAGGTCTCTTTATTCATAGGCTCAAACAAGTGTATGCTGAAGTGTTTCAGAGGTTGCAAGATATGTAATGGTGCCATTGCTCTGAAGGCTAGGGGAGTGCACCCTGGCATATTCTTGTGCTTGGAAAATTTCTCAATTTTGATTTCTTGTATAGTAAATATGACAGCTATAACTTATTATGAAATTTTTCAAAGAATGTAAGGGGTCATAAGGTTAAAAAGGCTGAGAGCCTGCATACTGGAGAATTTAGATTTGGTTTTTTAGGCACGGTCAG
The DNA here is from genome assembly GCA_004027165.1 of Ctenomys sociabilis. Lineage (NCBI taxonomy): Eukaryota > Metazoa > Chordata > Mammalia > Rodentia > Ctenomyidae > Ctenomys > Ctenomys sociabilis. The sequence goes on along the minus strand of PVKA01002004.1, from coordinate 18,080 downwards.
CCAGTGAAGATTCAAGGGGATGGGAGAGCAAAATTAGAGCTGTGTTAAAAGGAAGCTGCTCTGGTAGCAACCTTGAGGACACAGTAAGACATGGATAACAAAGTTTCAGGGATGATTTAGCTGGTAATTATGACAACTCGGGTATGAAGCTTCTAGGGACTCAGACTATAGAAATAGCCGGGATAACCACGGGCAACACAACAATGTGACCTGGTTACCGACGAAGTATGTTACTGCTGATGAAATGAGAGGGGTGAAGGATAAGTGGAGTTGGAAGAAGGTTACTGGAAGAAAGGTCTTGCTTTTGCTATATTTTTAAGCACAGAAAAAGTCGTCTTCGATAGAGCCAACATCCTAGAAAATTTAGTCTGAACTCCTTAGGCAAGGGTGGTTGCTGCAGACTGGAGGGCAGGGAATGAAATCAGAGTCATGTCAGCTGGACGCAGCTCTGATGCCAGCCTTTGGGATGCACTAACACGGCGTGACATAAACTTGATGTTATTCATTAATGTACATCTAATGAGTCCTTATTGGATTCAGTATTATCCAGTAGGAATATGAGAATCACAGAGGTTAGTGTTTTAGTTAGCTATATTAAGTAAAAATGTGAAATAAGTTTTAAATATGTATTTAATCTATCAAGAAGATTATCATTTCAAAATGTAATTAATACAAAATTAAAAGTGTGGCATACATTTAACATCATTTTATTTGTTTGTTTTTTGGTGTTACAAAACCTAGTGTGTGATTTTTGTCTATTTTCCAAGAAGTGATGGATCTGTCCTGAGTCATCCAAGTCTCTTACCATCTTCTGTCCCCGCTCACGTAATTACTCATGTAATTACTGGTCTATTCTAAGGAAATGATCTAACAGCACTGGCTTGCTTACCAGTAACTGTTTCTCTGGGCTGCCTCTTACAGGGCCTGCAATGAATACACCTAATCAGCCCAGCACACTGACACTGTGCAGAGAAAGAGAAAACAAAGTGTGAACTGTTTGAAAAGACTATCAGTAGTATTAAACGGATCTGAAGATAAGTGAAATACAGGGCTCGGCCTTTCTCCTTCTTCTTTAGGAAACTTGTCCCAGGAGGTAGATTTGCACAAGGTACAAGTTGTGCAAGCTCAGTAAAGTTCTTAGAGTACATGAATGCTTTTAGGAAATGTAAATTTATAATAAAAAAGAAGAAATAGGAGAGAAACCATATTTTTCCAGTGAAGACATCTCTGAGAGAAGAGCAAGGATGAATCAAGGGGCAACGCAAGCTTGAAGAGAGAAAAATGCAACGAGCCAGGAGACCAGATCCGACAGCGTGTAGCACACCACTGCATATGCCTGCTCACCGTACGCTCACTCCGAGACACAACAGGAAATTCAGATGCATGCCACCGGGGCTTCTCAAAGGCTAATAAGAAAAGAAACCTGTGTCATAAGAATTCTTAAACAACCACACCCAAGAAATAGTCTTTTTCAAAGTTCAATTACTATACACATTTATCTCCCTTATTAATATGGAACGATTGTCTTCAAATGCAGCAGATTTGTACGGTTTAATATCCTCAAGCTCGCTTCTCTGGCTCACATAAGCTTTACTCACACAAGTCTGTTTTGCTCAGAAGTTCTGAGCCCCTCATTATTTGTTGTTTTCTCCTGGTTATGAAGAGCTAAGAATCATGATGTAGTGTTGCTATGGCAATGCATATATACAACTAGATGATTAAGAAGGGGATGATACATCTTAAGAAACACATTTGCATGTAAATTTCTTTCTAGTGAAATTAAAAAAAACTTGCACGTAGAAGTTTTTCTTTTACCCACAAAAAAATACACATTGTATCACAGTTTGAATGATGTATTTGTATTGTTTATATTAAGTAACAGAAACGAAAGCCCCCCAAAACAACAAAAAAAACCCCAAAATAACAGAAACAGCTTAATTGTGTTACAGAGATCTTCTTAATGATAGCAATAGATTCATACTGGGTTAATTTTTGTGAAAGTCCTTGCTCTTGTGTATAAGTGTGTGTGCCAATCTCATTTACATTGAGTTGTATTATAGAAGGCTATTAAAAGGAAGAGTGCTATGAGGCTGTAGCATATTAGAGATATATATCACTGTGAAATTCATAATTTTCTAGCTTTTGGGATTTAGTACATTGTGCCTGTTGAATGCCTGACTTCCAGAACACTGGCAGAATTGACATTGGAACATGCACAGTTGGATGAGGAACCCGGCACTTGAAGACCTTGCTTAAAATTCCGTTACCTATGAAGAACATAACGTTTTGGCATCTTAACTTTTTTGTTTTGTCTGAAAAACTTGCAGCAAGAATTGGAAGGAATCCGCTCCCTTCATGGCAGACCGTGAGCTGACTGGCAAGCCACCTCCCACTCCACTTTCTGTTGTGCATGAGCGTGGCACACAGTGCTGACGCTCTGGGTGTGGAGCGCAGACTGCACCTGTCCCTAGATCTCTTTCCTTTTTACTGTACACGTTTACAACACATAATATTTACATTCCTTTTGGAGAGTTGATACACGTACATAACACACCTTCACTCCTTTTTCAAATGCCTTTCTCTCCTGTCCCTTTCATCTCTTGATCTTATTCCTTTCTTTTTATTTTAAAGAGAAAAAATCATAAGAACAAAGACAGAAGAAAAGCAACATAAAACAAGACAGGTGGTACAGAATTTCAAAACAAGAGTAGAAAATTAATAATGGTGGTTACATTATGTATTGTTATCAGATTTATTGCTCAGATTACCAGATATTATGCAAGATTGATTAAACAATTAAATATTAACTCTTCATTTCACTAGACCTTATTTTTTACTTGGCTTCTGTACTTTTTATTTCTTAATTTATTTTATTTTTATTTTTATTTATTTTTTTATTTTTTTTTATTTTTTTGTCTTTTTGAGACAGGGTCTCTCACTATGCAGTTCAGGCTGGCCTTAAGCTCACTTTGTAGCTCAGGCTGGTCTCGAACTCACAACAATCCTCCTGCCTCAGCCTCCCGAGTGCTGGGATTATAGGCATGCGCCACCATGCCTGGCTACTTAATTTATTTTAAAGAGAGCCTAATAATAATATTAAGGCATTAGGGACAATGCATATTTAAAAGAACAAGATGAAGGGTATTCAATCATGGTTGTTAAATCACACATTGCTGTCATCAATACAGTCACTCACATTACAGGTATTAGCACGTAGAGTGAGTCAAAGTAAAGATTTTAAGCATTAACTGCTCCTTTAAAGGCACTGATGGAAATCAGTGGCACAATCACTCAGCTGTCCTGTACATGACTTCTGTGCTTGGTGTTTCCCTACCCTTTCTCCTTTCCCTCATGTCAATTCTTTATTCTTTATGTTTGCTTTCCATTTTACTATATCTATTGTACCTTTCAGATTTTATTTATTCTTCAGGGAGACAATACGATGTTTACACATGTGGGTCTGATTTATTTCACTTATGAGTATCGCCTCTAGTTGCACCGTTTATGTATAAAAGCCTCAAGTTTATCTTTCTTTATATCTCATTAATACTCCATTGTATAAAATTACCACACCTTTTTTTTTTTTAACCATTGCGCAGGTGATGGGTGATTCTTTTCCTCTTTTTGTTCAGACTGATTGGCTGATTTGGTACAGGGTCCTGCTACACAGTTCTGACATACAGTGATCCTCCTTTCTCAGCCTCCTCAGCACTGGGAATCCAGGCCTTAGCCACCGCACCTGCTTTCAGTGGCCAGCAGGGCACAGGGCCAGCACGGTGTGCGGTCCTAGGGATGGAACCCTGGTCCTTGCACTTGCCTTAGGCTGCCTGGTCCTTGCACTTAGGCTGCTGAGCTATCTTCCTGGATCTCCTCTTCTTCTTTGAGAAAGGTTTCTCTCTTTCTCACATCCTCTTATCTCGCCTTTATTTTGCTCTTTATTTATATTTTGGGTTTCTCACATGAGACAAAGTCATGTGATATTTAAGCTCTTGTGTCTGGTTTATTTCACTTAGCATTATGCTCTCAAAGTGCACTCATTTCTCCTAAAATGAGTCAAGTCTACCTTTCCTTGTGGCAGGGTAGCACTCCATTATGTGTAAATATCACTTTCTTCACCATTCATCTGTTGATGGACATATTAGCTGCTTCCAAGATTTAGCTGTATGAATTGTGATGTCTTTAATTCTTTTTCAAAGGTGGCTACAGGGGACTAGGTGGATCACATCGAATTTCTATTTTTAGTTGTCTTGGTAAATCTTCCGAAGACCTACAGGTTGCCCTGGTTTACATTCGCACCAGCAGGGTAGAAGGGTCGCTTGCCCCCACAGCCCACTAGCAGCTGTCACTCTTTGATTTCTTGATGATGCTCCTTCTTTCGGGGGGAAGATGAAATCTCAGGGTTCTTTTCATTTGTTCCACATCATATTGTTCTTAAGACAAGATATGGATATTTGCTATCTAATGGCGATTCTTTGGTTTAGTGCTGTTGAAGACAGATATGTTATGGACCACATTTGTGATTTGAAATTTTCTAGTAGTCCTTTAAAATAGTCAGCTTTCTATCACTATGGAAAATGCCAGAGATAATCAATTGATAAATAAAACGTGTTTATTACGTTTCACAGTCATAGGGGCTTCGGCTTCCGGGTGGTGGTCCTGTTGCCTTGGCCTATGGTGGCACATCCGGACAGGAGCAAGGGGTGGAGCAAACTGCTCAAGCATGGCGGAGAACAGAAGAGAGGAAAAGGAGGGACTGAGGTGGCACTGTTGCTCTCAAGGGCATAGGCCAGTGGCCTACATATCTCCCTTAGTGTCTTCTTCAGATCTCTCTCGTTTCCATAGTACCATGGGCAGGGGAACAAGGTTTTAACATTTAGAGGACAATTACCCAAACCACGGCATATATTAAAAAGTAAAAGGAAACAGATGAAATTAATTTCGATTATTTCATCTACTATAATAATTAGTGCTTTGGAAAGCAGCTAGAAGAGTAAGTGTGCTTGAATGGAGGGGTAATATGAGGGGGATTAATAGAAGCATAGTTTTTACTACATATTTTTAAAAATTTCCAAATTTTAAAATCACAGATAATATATACTTGCACACATAAAGTCACACTCACCCATATACGATGCTCATCATGAATGTGATTTGTAGGACTTGACAGGGCTCTGGGAGAGTCAGGAGTGGTGAGTAAAATAAAGAGGCTAGGACCTTATACTATTGTATACTTTCACTATAGTACATTTATAGAAAACACTTAGTTTTTCCAAAACAGATTAATCTAATCTCAGTTTACCATAGGTTTTTCTTTATAAGCATTTTAAATTCTGAAAACTTTTGACTCATTTTTAGCATTGTAGGTTGAAACATACATTGTACAACTCTAAGAAAGTATGTCTTATATCTCTAGTCTATAAGCTTTTTTACTTCTACATCTTTTATTCTACTTTTAAAGTACTTTTTACTAAAAAATTAAGACATGAGGCCTACACAGGGCCAAGACCATCAATGTCAGCATCCTGCAGCTCCAGATCTTGTCCCCCTGGAAGGTCTTGAAGGCCAACAACACATGTGCAGCTGTCATGCTGCCCTCAAAATCCCTGTTGAGGGACCTGGCTGAAGCAGTGTAACAGCTATGTGGTACACTTTAAAGAAGATAGAAGTGCAATACAGTGAATGCTGTAGAGCCAGTAACTGTTGTTTATCTTTATCTAGCATAATGAACTGCACCTAACTGTGTGTGCTACACTTCGATATGAGTGGCAAGAAGTAGGCTTGTTTACACAAGCGTTGCCTCAAATAACATGAATAATGTGTTGTGCTGTAATTTTATGATGGCTATGCTGTTACTAGGCAATAAGAATTTTGCAGCTCCATTATAATTTTACAGAACATAGATTGAGACATTGTATACAACTATATTTTATTTAATCTGTCCCAAATATTATCATCTCAACCTTTGAGTAAACTTATTAATAATGTATTGCATAATATTGCTTATGTACTAGGCATTTTCAAAATCTAGCATGTATTCTACATTTACAGGACTTGTCAATTTGGGCTGGACACATTTCCAGTGCTCAGTGTCCACATGTGATTAGTATGTGCCAACTTTTTTTTTTTCTGGCAGTACTGGGGATCAAACTCAGGCCCTTACATTTGCCAGGGAAGCACTTATTCCACTGAGCCATCTCCCCAGCCCTGTATGCATCTTGATAGTCTACCATTAGACCAAAAGAACAGTACTGTTTGTTTTAGAATATTGAAGTTATGCCACAGCAGACTTCTTGGGATAACTGTACGTCCTTACAAAAATAAGAGTTGTACAACTTGCAGAGCATGTTGCTTACTGTACTTGAGGTACAATAAGTACACAGGGAGAAATTCCTGACAGTAGCTTAATGACTGTGATGTACCAATGTTTTCATACATACATTTGATACAATGATAGTGATAAGAAATGAAGAGAAAATAAGTTCTATGTATTTTTGAGGAAGCAGAACCACAGCATACACTAAATTCGGCTAGAGCTCCACATCTATGGTCCACTAGTAGATCCCCATCTAGGGTACAGTTACCAAATAATGAGCAAGCCAAGTCAGCCAAAATATAACATGTCCCCGTATTTTCTTGCCTTTTTAAAGCATCTGTTTTGTGGGTGTCTGGAAAGGCTCAGACTTGTCCCACATCTCCATTTTTTGTTTGTTTGGATCCAGGATAAAATGAGAACAAACTCTCTTTATACATAGAAATGTTTTGATTCACCTGAGGCTATGGAGAAAGAGACCCGGGGGACTGTCACCTTCATGCCTGAAAGTCTGACACCACCCTGCTATCCTTTGGTAGGACAGTAATTTATATACCACCATCTCACAACAAGCCTTTCACAGAGCTTGGGAAGAATACCCTCTTTGAGCGCTAGGCGAGGGGCTCTTTTTTCCCCAGAGCAATTGCTCTGTGGGACTCACCTTTCAGGGAACCCTCTGAGAGCAGCGCAGCACCGGGGTGTGTGTGTGTGTGTGTGTGTGTGTGTGTGTGTGTGTGTGTGTGTGTGTGTGTGCCCGCGCGCGCTATTCAGGTGAAGATGACCCTATTCACATTTGTGCCCCCGTTTTGTGTTAGGGTGAATATAGATGGGACACATATTGACTTAAAAATAAGCCTGCAGAGATTTAGACGATATTTAAATAACTTTGTAAGATATTATCGAAACACTTCTTCCCCTTGCTTTAATCATGTCCTGCGCACCCCTTCCTCTTCACCGCTAAAATTGTAACTGTCCAGACATCACGTCCTTTCCCTCCGTCACACGCTGCAGATGGCCGCATCATCTGGTGCAGGTGGTCCAGCTTGGGTCTCCACGCTTGGAACGGAAAGGAGCTTCGGGGAGGCCTCGCAGACCAATCAGTCACTCCAGGGATGGCCAGGGAGGGCGCACTCCCCCGCCCCGTGACCGGCCGGGAGTGGGTGGGGGACGAGACCGCGGGCGCCGGGGGCTTTCGCGTGGCGCAGCCCGGGCAGATTTAAGGACGCTGAATGAGTGGCGGAGGAGCACGAGCCGAGGAGGCTGCTCTGCCGCAGGCCACCCGCGCAACTGCTGCCCAGCTCTAAGTTTCCCCGAAGTCCCTTCCTCCCCACAGCGCCTCCGCTCGGCCCCGCCGCCAGCCCGCGCCCCTGCCCGCAGCCCCTGGCCCGCAGCCGGTGGGCGGCCGTGTCGCCCCCGCGCCCTCCCCTCCCCAGGCTGCGGGCCAGGGGCAGCGCGCAGCGGCGCGGGCGCGGGGGGCGCGGGGTGGGCGCGGCGGGGCCGCCGGCGACGGGCGGCCGCGCACTCGTAGGGCGCTCGCTCCCGCGCCCGGGAACTTCAAAGCGCGGCTGCGGTGGGACCGCGCGGCGCTCGCCCGGCCATGACCCCCGCGCTCCGCCAGGCGCTGCTGCTGCTGCTGCTGCTGCTGCTGGCCGTGGGCGCGCCGCTCTCGGCAGGTACGGGCTGGGGCGCGGGGGGCGCCGGCGCGGGGACCTGCGTGCGGAGGAGGCGCGGTGGGCGCCGCGCGGCGGGGCTGCAGGTGCGCTCGCCCGCCCGGGACCGCAGGGCGGAGAGCGGCGGGCAGGGCGCGGAGGGTGGCCCGGAGCCTCCAGGGCCAGGCTGGGGGCGCGGGAGTAGGAGTTTCAGTCTGCGTGGTTTGCAGCGCACATTGCTTTCGAGGTACGATTTTTCCTCAGAGTTTCAGGGGGGAAAATTCTGGGAAGCGCCCCAGCGTTCCCAACAGGAAAGTGGGGCAAGCGCATCTTCAGGAAAATCGGTGGCTGTGAGTAAAGACCTTTCATCTCTGGAACTGTTTCCATTAAAATGTCCTGGATTACGTAGACCAGGAACAGATTCTTTGCTAACACGTTCTTTAAACATTTCAAACAGACATTAAAGACATTTGCACATAAAAACCTGGTGTTTTTCCATAAAGCTGTACTTTGTCCGAAGCTGATTTTAATTCATTTTTGTTTTTCCAAATGGCAATCTGTTTGACATTAATAACTGGGTAGTTTTCCTCATAGTGACATGTGCAGGAGAATGTTTTGAATAGTGTGATTGCTGTCATGTACAAGATTTTAGTGTTTCGTATGGCCTGGGAGTCACTAAATACAACATTCAAGTAAAAATTGATCCCTGGAAGGGCTAATTGATGACATGTGAGAATTAAAGCATTCTAGTTGTCTACTAGACAGTCAGGAAGATGAGCGACAGAGTGGTATACACACTCCTTTTAAGTTATGAGAAGTGGATGAAAATCCTAACTTGACATTCTCAAAGTGTTGCTCACTATTTAGTAGAATTTACCTCAAAACCACAAAAACAACAACAGAAAAACAGTCATTTAGGTAGCACACTTTTCTGACTGGGCTCCTCTGAAAGTGCTCTGAGAGGAGCTAATTACTGGGTCACAGACATATTAAGCAGAATCTATTTTAAAAAATCTAGACTTGAAAGGCATAGCTTGTTATATTACAAGAATTTACAGAAAGTTTCAGAGACCTTGGGAATACTGTACCAATATAATAATGAGCCTGATTATGTTCTTGACCAAGCATGGAAACTTTTGAGATTGAAATGTGCAAAAATGAAAAAAATTACAGATCTTCACATTTGATTGTTTCCTCAAAATCTGAAATCTATGTAAAATGCTCAATGTGGAGCTAATGTGTCAATACAGCAGAGAAGTAGTTATTAAAATTGAACTTAAAAAAAATTGAAGTTCACAACCAACTTTCCTGTGCAATGCAGTTGTTCTGAAATGACTTTTGGAAACTTATGTTTTTGTGTCCCACACGAATAATGGCGTATTGGTATCTTTTCTGAATTTTCAGAAAAGTCTAGTTATTTGGTAAAAAAAAATTTGTGGTAGTTTTAATAAAAAAATCTTTTTAAGTTGATTTTCTTACATGGTTATCTCCCTCATTTTGACCTGGCCACTTTTATAAATTACAGTGTTTATTATATATTGACCATTTATGAGCATGTATTCCCCCTTTGAAACGTTATATTAGCAGCTGTTCTTAACATGATCATACAGTTAGCGAAACTTAGGGAACAGAAACCTCAAACTTCATCTGCCTCTTCTGAGCATAAAGCCTAAGACTTTAAATATCTGAAGTCATGATAACCAATAACCAAGAAACTTATTTTGTGTTGGCTGCTCTTCCTAGCCTCCCTGTTTGTCACTGTAGACCTTCCTGTCACTTCCACAGTGTCATGCATTTGCGGCGGGCATGGGGTGGTGGTGGTGGTGGGGACTCTGCTCCTTGTTGAGAGTAATGGAGGTTAACATCTGATAGAAACTTATAAACACTATGTATTGGTCTAGACTATATATACATATACATACACACAAATTACATATATATATATATAGTTTATATATAATTATCTCTATATATAAATAAATTATACGTATAATGTATATATGTGTTAGGTTGCTCTGTATTTTGGATTTTAGATTCCTTGGTATTCGATAAGAATGGTCTGGTGTCACCTCACAGTGGTCCTTCTTTGTACCAAATGAAGGCTTGGCAGAAGTGTCCAGGAGATCTAGATCTTGGCATCATGGTGTGACTATGATGTGGATTTACTTTTTGTGCATGCTCTTCTAATTTCATGAAACTTCTTTGTCATCTGTGAGGAAAAGTTTGTTTAGAGTCTCGAGAGCTATTTGTTGGTACCCTACTTTTGCAAAGATAACCATTCCCTTTTATAACCTGGGTGGAAGTAGGGGTTTCAGGTATAGGGAGTAACCTCCTGTCCCAAACAACAGCTAACAGTTGTTCTCAGCAGGGTTTCTTTCTTTTTTTTTCCCCCTACATTCTAATCCTGGATTTATTCAATTCCTTTACTCAGCGCAACAAAGTACAAATGCAGCCTTATCTAAAATATTACAAAGTTACAAAACTCAAATTTTATAGCACTGACTGTACAATAAAAGTCAAAAGAAGCAGTGTACATGTTGCCAGGATAACCTGCAAGACCACCATTGAATAGCAGGGGAAATGCGGGGGGAGGGGGTGGTCATGACAATCTGCTGAGCATTTTGAGAGCTGGCTTAGCAGTGTTTCTGGAAGTGAAAGTGAAAGCCCAGGGCCGAGCTTGTAAGTGCAAAAGATGTCACCTTTGCCCTCCTTTTAGTGCAGTCATTTATTGGTTGATTGACATAAACGTAGCAAGAAACTGCCTAGGAAGAACTGTGCCCACATCCATTGGGACAGATTTCTTCCCTGATGGTACTGCCTAAGCCCACATTGTTCTGCCTTAGATGTACAGGTGTGTCAAGTTAAGCATTCCTCTGTGTTGCTAATATATGAAAAATAGAGGATTTAAGGTGGGAGAAGCTTTTTCCCCTTGAAGAGCTAAGGATGATACTAAAGTTTGGACCTCAGCAATGGAAGAATGGAATCTTAACTGGCCTGGAGCAGGCTGCAGGAGAAGCTGCTCTGGAGAAAGGGAGGAGATGATGGCAGATAGTAGAGCTCCGTTGGGCATATGTTGCAGATAATATGCTGTCAGACTCCAAAGCTGGTGTATCAGGAGCAATTTTATAGTTCTGGAGTTCAGAGGTTATGTCTGGGATAAAGGTAAAGAATTTGGAGACAAGAGTATTTATAGATAATTTTGGAAGACATATTAAATACATTCTAGAATTAGCAAAGACAACCCAAGAATGCCCAGTTAAACCAAATTTCAGACTAAGGGTGAATATTGTTTTTGGTGTAAGTGGCTCATGACTATGACATGGGACACATGTATCTTAGAAACTGTTTTAATTACAGGTTGAATGGCTACACCCCACTTTTGTCTGGGAACTGAACATAAAAGAATATTGGGGTGAGAGACATTGTACCTAATGCATATATTCCTGGCTCTTTTATTAACAAAGAGAGGGCAGACCTATTTTCTGCCCTTTGTCTCTTAGAACGTGTATTCCAGCTCTGCTGATGTCCCTGTGGATGTGCCAAGATGATCACTTGCAGCTCTTTGAACAGGAAGTCTCGCTCCGTTTTTGAACTGGAGGAGTGCTTAGCCTTCTCCAGTCTGACAGAAGAACCTCAATATGGAGGCTTGTGTGGAAGAGAAAAGTGTAACTGTCTGGGCTGCTTAGAAGTGATTGGTTTTCTCCAAACTGTCTGTCTTTTGAAATGGTGGTTCACTTTTAGACTATATTCCTTCCTTATCAACGAGTTTTCTTAAATTTCTCATTTAGGGGAAATGCTTGCAGACAGTAAAAATCCAATTGATTATATTTTTATTGGTAGTCTTGCATCTCATTGAAAAAAGAAAGTTAAAAGTAGAGGAAACTAAAGAGTTGGAGTTAGGCAGGCTATATAATTTGTGTTGGTTTGGAACATATTTTTTAAAAAAGTGATTGAAAGGCCCTCTAGAAAGGGGTCAGGATGCGTAAGTACCAACCAGAGGTAATTACTCTAACAGCTAAATACTATTAGCGTTCCAGCCAAGTAACCGCCAACCAATTAGTATCATCGACATTTTGAACTTTGTAGTGGAAAGTAACTTACAAATGGACAACTGTAAGCATAGTTAGACAACTTTAACAAATATGCTTGCATGTACATTATGAGTTTATTTTAATAAATGAGAATTTATTTTCAAATATAAGTGATAAACAAAAAATTCTAAGCACAAAGAATGTATGATACATCTTGTCTTATCATTTACATCTGGATTTTTCCATGCTTCGGACATCTAGATTTTACACTTTTCATTGTCACTAGTCAAGATCTTAAAATTTATCGTTACATTATTTAAGAAATTGGGGAACTTCATGATATAGTAATGACACTTTTACTGGAGGAGCCTGGGAGTACTTGTATTGTCTCAGCATAGTTGTACCTCTCAGGTCGGAGGGGTTACCTAGGAACACACGGCAAATTAAGCCATTTGTTACCTAGTGCTTTGGTTTCCAAATACATACAGGACAAACTTTAATACATTCCTTTTCCAAACTTTTAGCAATTAGGGCCAGCCAGATAGCTCAGTGGACCAAAGTGGGGCGTTTGATTTCTGGTGTGCTGAGCCGGTGACAGACTGCACGTGGTGGTGCCCACCTGCAATCCTAGTGCTTGGAAGGCCGAGAACAGGAGGATCATTAGGAGTCTGATCTGTGTAGTGAGACCCGGTAGACCCTGTATTAAACACGTAAAAAAACAAAACAAAATAAACAAAAACACTCTTAGCAACAAAGTAGTCTAAGGAAAAGAAACAAGGAACTGTCATAAATCCAGATTTAGGCTCCTGACTCTCTGACTGTATCTTGAAAGGCCATTTGGTGTGTGACAAAATGGAGCCAAAATGGAGAGGTGGCAGAACGAGGCTCTCTACCTCCAGCACCTCCCAGCAGTCAGGTGCTCCTGGAACCCTGTAGGGTTCCAGGCCACAATTTCAAGGTTGACTCAGTGCGGACAGGCAAAGAGCCGAGAGTCTCTAGTGTGAGTCTCTCCTGTGAGGAAGCAGATCTTCCCTTCTCACATTGGCTACAGAGAGGTTACTAACAAGAGCCCCTGCAGCTCTTGGTCTTTGAAAGCTAGAATATGGGAAACATTGTTCCCCTGAAACCTGACTTTTCACTTTTTGCCTCTACAATAACTTCCTTTTTCTGTTGTTGTCATCTATTCTTTAGAGGGTAGGCACGAGAAGATATTGCTTCTTTGGAACTGTTTTAAATTAATTCCCTGAAGAATTCAAGGGTGAATCATTCAGGATGACTCAAAACCTTGCTTATTATTTTTTTGAACAATTTAAATTTGCAATGATTTAAACATCCCAAATTAGTTCAGTCTACTTTTTTATTAAAATTTTTGCATCAAGAGAATCATTAAGATAGTAAATTTTTCTTTCTTTTTTCTGGGGAGGGTCTTTATGAGACAGGACCTTGCTATTATACTCACTTTGTAGCCCAAGCTGGTCTTGAACTCACAGCGAATCCTCCTACCTCAGCCTCCAAAAATTTGAAACTGGAACACACATTTTCCTCTTATCTATTTTGTAATCTTTCACCTCATGAATAAAATACAGTGACAGTGATAGATGCACACAGATTCATTGTAACTTTTTTGTGTGCAACTCTGATAGAAATAAAGATGGTCAAAACAGGATTCCAAAAATCCAATCTGGACCTGAACAATAATAATTCTAATGGAAGATGCTTGGTTTCACAAATAGATGCTTATCTAAAAGATCTTAACTCACCAGAGAGTGGTAATCCAGATTAACACATGCTTAAAAAGCTGATTGTTTTTTAACAGAGCCAGAATATATTAAAGAGTATTAACTCATCACACATCATAATTTTCTCTGATGACATTTTTCTGGCTTGTTCTCCTAGAAGTGTGTGATTTTTTTTTTTTTTCCATTTTACCATCCCATTACTTTTTTCCAAGAGTAAAAATTGTATTCTTTGAACATTTGCCTGCTCTGATAGTCAAAGGGAGGCTGCAGTCTCAAATTATACTCACAGTCTGTAGTATGTATTTCCAGGAATATAATAAATAGTTTTAAACTTGAAAAACTGATTAAAGAATAGTTGTATAATTAGCAGAAGACTCATTACAGAATAATAAGTGTATAACTGACTAAAATTCCTTTTATTGAAAACCATTTTTACATCTGTTCTCTAGCTAAATCATATTAAAAGGCATCACTTTTTGTACAGTGAAGAAAGTTGACTTTAAAGAGAAAGGGTTGGGCTGGCAAGATAGCTCAGTGGTCTAAAGCGCCTGCTTAGGCAAGCTCTCAGGGACGGCGGTTCGATCCCCAGCACCACATGCCGTGCTAGCCCCTCCCCCAGGGAGGGCAGAGCTGACCCCCCCGCAAAAAAAAAAATTAAAGAGAAAGGGTTTTGCCACATCAAGACGTTCTTATATAATTAATCACTTTTACTGAATTGTACTTTGCAAATTTCCATTACCATTGAGTTTTTCATAATATTTCTTTATTTTTAGACAATATTTATAGGGCTTATAGTGAAGTGACAATTTTGTTTCTTACATGGGGAATGTGATTTCATGCTTTTTACTTCGATCAGTATTACTAAAAGTTTATTCATTTTATTGTTTCCTTTTAAATAAAATTATTGGCTTTACTGACTTCTACTTATCTGCTGGCTTTTCATCCCGTTTTTCTTCACTTACTCAGGATGTGTTTGTATTTGTTCTGTCTTTTTAGGTCTGGTGTTCATAGTGATTTCTTGAAGAAGCTAATGCAGGTGGCATATGTTGGACATACAGTCTCCCGTACACCTACCTGATTCTGGTTTTGTAGCAGGAAAGCAGCCATTGCAACGTGTAAACAGCTCAGTACTGCTACATTTCATTAAAATGGTTTACAAATGTGCCAACCAATGGATGATAACTTGCTGACCCTTTCTTAAATTTTTCCTTTAAGATCTTTTTTAATACAAGAATTTAAAACTTTGAGTTATCTTCTGCATAGTTGCTTTTGTTCATCCATACATTGAGATTTGTTGTGTTTCTGTTTTTACCGAGTTTAGTTTCAAATTTTCTTCATAACTTTCTGGTGTCTCTGTGGTCTGTAAGAGGCCTGCTGTTTAATGTCTAAGTGTCTAAAAAAAATCTCTGGTTGGTTATACATTCATAAGTGGTGGACTCGCAGTGATCCTTGAGATTGCAGGCGCATGACACCAGGCCCGGACTCAGTCCTTGGCTCAGCATGCCTGGGTGGGGCTGGAATGGCATGCGCACTAAGCAGGTGCTTAGTCTGCTGAGCTATCTTGCAGGCCCTAATTTCAGTTATTTTGAATTCACTTGAATTTGTTTTATAGATCCACATGTATCTGAGCTAGTGAATTGAGTATTCTACTTCTGATAGGTGTAGTATTCTGTCAGTCTCAGGTCAAATTATTTAACAGTGTTGTATGAATTTTGTGTAGCTTTAATTATTCTTTTGTCCTTTTTTGGTGGAACTGGGGATTGAACTCATGCCTTTGTGCTTGCCAGGGAAGCACTTACTCCACCGGGCTAACTCCGCAGCACCCAGTTTTTGTCTTTTATTAATTTTTTTTTTTTTTGTCTTTTTGAGACAGGGTCTCACTATGCAGTTCAGGCTGGCCTTAAGCTCACTTTGTAGCTCAGGCTGGTCTCGAACTCACAACAATCCTCCTGCCTCAGCCTCCCGAGTGCTGGGATTACAGGCATGCGCCATCTTCAATTTGTGAATTTGTCTATTATCTTTTAACTTTTCTAATTTTTCTTTATGCATTAGAAAATTTTGTTATTTGCATATGTATGTTCATGGTATATAGATGTACATAATATACTATGGGTGTATACTGTAGAATACATACTATGTACATACACACTACATATAGTAATTATATCCTTTTACTACATGTTTATACCACTAGGAAACTTTCTGTTAATTATTATGATGTATCTCTTTTCACCACTCATAATAGTATTATTTACCTTGAAGTTTACTCTGTCAGTATTACATAATAAAGATAGATTTTCCATACTTAATATTTTTATTTTTAACTTTTAAGCCAATAAGATAGCTATTTCAATGTCTGTACTTTATAGGTTTTCCATCCTCTTGTTCATTATGTAGTTATGGCTTTGTATTTAAATTGGAAGTTTTGGAGATAGCACATGGTTAAGTCCAGCTTCTCACTAGGCTTACATATTTGGTTTAAACTGGAGCATGTAGAATACATGCTTCTTTAATACAGTTGGGATTAAAGTATGTTGCTTGTTATTCTTACAACTCCTCTACTTTTTCTGTTTTTCTTACCTTCATTTGGTTTTCACTATTAACTTATAAGCTAAGCCCTTTGTTTTGTCTTCAAAAATTTGTTATATCCGTCTAAATTATAATTTGTTCAAGAATTTTGTCACTGTATACTTCTTTCTTTTTGTCTTTCTTACTATTAATCTCATCTTTTCCACTGTATACATTTTTTTTTTTTTTTGTCTTTTTGAGACAGGGTCTCACTATGCAGTTCTGGCTGGCCTTAAGCTCACTTTGTAGCTCAGGCTGGCCTCGAACTCACAACAATCCTCCTGCCTCAGCCTCCCGAGTGCTGGGATTACAGGCATGCGCCACCACGCCTGACCCACTGTATACATTGAAGTGCATCTTACTAGTTCCGTTTTAAATATTGGATTGTATTTAAACAAATGAATGCAAGACTTTGCTTTGCCTAGTTTGCATTTCCAGTGGTCTTTATTACTTTGTATCGCTAAGAGTTTAAGTCTGCTAAGTTTATTCCTTTATCATTTTATGTAGTTCAGTTCTGATAACCATTAGTTCTCTTGTTTATGGAAAGCTTTTATTTCACTTTTATTTACCATTAGACTTTTCAAAATTTATCATTAGGCTTTTCAACACATCAGACTTTCAATACGTCAGAATTGAAAGAATTTTAGTTACTACCAGTATCCTTGCGCAAAAGAGTACAGAATCACTTTACTATCTTTCCTGTATCATGTGTATTTCCATTTATCCATGCTCATACTCATTAATATATATCATTTTTGATGTGTTTTAAGTAAATTACAGATAGCAGTATTCTTCCTACCGAATACTTCAGCATGAATATTATTATGCAGAGTTAAATATTTGCTAACATTTTCCTCTTTTGATCAAATATTTACATATGACATTCACAAGTCCTGTGTACTTATTCACTGAATTTTAAAAAAAGGAATTCACTTAATCGTATTCAGGATATTAAAGATTAACATCATCACTGAGCTGGTGCACGTCCGTCTCCAGTCACTCCTCAATGCCATATTCTCAAAGCCATCTGTTGTTTGAATTTTTTCCCCACAGAATGCTTGTGGCTGTTTAAAAGTATTGTTTTATAAATGTCAGTTAGGTAGAGTTTGTTGATGATGTTGTTGAGATTGTCTGCATTTTCACTCAAAGTATATGGTGGCTAAGTTTATTGTCAACTTGGTTGGTTTGGGAGAGAAATTCCAGGTGTGTCTGGTTGGTCACAGAACTGTGACTTGGGTCTGTATCTGGTCCCTGACCTGTTCCTCTCTGGCACTGTCCCTTGATTTTTTCTTTTCTTTTTGTGTTTTTTTTTAGGGAAGGGTCTTCAGGGTGTTCAGGGTCTCATTACTAGATTGGACTTGTAGTGGTCAGCCTTGTTTACAGCCTCCCAAGACCTGGGATTACAGTCACATGCTACCACGCCCAGTGTCGTCCCTTGATTTTTCCTGCCACCAGGAATTTATAAGCCACTTTATTCCACGGTGCCCTTCAGCTATAACGTTACTGACATGGGTTAGATTCTCTGAAAGCAGAAGCCAAATAAATCATTCCTGTTTATTTATTTATTTTTATTTTTATTTTTTAATTTTTTCATTTATTTTTATTTTATTAAAATACAAATGTCAATCAGACAGTTTCAAGACACCTTAACCATACAGATTCGATGAATTAATACATTGCAAACTGTTTTCATAACGTTTTGGTATTGTACAAGGTGCATACATGATATTATATTTACAGATATTATTTTAGCAGATATCTCTTATCAGTGAATTAAGAGTGT